>VYYI01003460.1:0-12158 GCA_021029175.1 Bilobella aurantiaca
TGACCTCATAATAACCTTTCAAGGTCAAACTCTAGTTTTGCATGAAACGAAAAGTTATGATGGTCCTGATTACCTAAAACGTCTTGTATATTTGGAAATGGCCTATTGACTTCCAAAGAGCAAACTTCTATTTTCTAGTCTAATCTTAACATTTTTCTAAAGTTTCCTACTTCCGATACTGGTTGACCGTTTTACCACGGTTTATTAACAGACAATAGGACATAACCAAAACGTATCCTGTCTTGTCATCTCAAAAAATTCTTTCCTTAGATTCAACTTACAAGTATAATATAGCCTAATGTAAACATAACCAATCAGTGGCGCAAAACTTACCAAACGGGGAAAATGACCACGTCTTCCTTTTAGCGTTGAGCGGGAAAATGTCCCTTGTACACATAAAATCAACCATCATCTATAAGCCTAATTATGTGCTAATATCCAATGGGTCATATTGTCTCTCAAATTTATTGTAAATCTAGGGAATTCTCAATTCCATTTGTATTTTATAGAAGCAGTTCCTACACTTTTGAAGCTAACAATGTCTCTTAAGGCAATTGGTTCAGGCTCGTTCAATATAATTCATATTTGCAAGCGTTTTGTTTTCACAGTCTTATTGAGTTTATCAAAAAAAAACTTGCTGAATTTAGAACCTGACAAAATGCCACACATATATACCGTGATGACCACGGAAAAGGCAACACCCGAAAGTAAACAATTTATTTATTTTTTCGAAACCATGGGGGGCATTTGATACCAAAATTTCTAAAATAAATTCTAATCATAATAAATTTAAATTTAAATGCAAATCATTAAATCGAACACAAAGCAATGTTGAAAACTAATCCAAAACTCCACCTAGTACTTTCTAAAATGGTTTAATCCACGCTTTAAAGGCCATCAATGACTTTCGCCATAATTATCTGACCCTTGACCTTATTTATTAGCAAATCTAAGCAGGGGTGCTCCGATTCAGTTCCTTTCTTGTTCCAATTTTTTGAAGACACTGATTCTTGTTCCGTTTCAGCTTCGTTTGAGTTTTATGATGAAAACGTAACACGAGCAACAAAATTAGGTAAATTGCTACCTGAATGTGTAAAATATTACTTTCTGTAGTGCCAGAGGTTGCTCGAGTCACAGATATGCTAACCTTATGCAAAATCATGATCTGTCCTTGATTCGACATCAATCAATGGTTTGTTTGCGGGCATTTTTGGGCCCACCAACAGTATGCATGAAAGACAATGTAATTTTGCCTAAAGCGCACTTACAGCCCTAAATAGCACGTCTTTTAAAATAAGAATTGAGTTACAGATTCGGGAAAATCGGCCAATTAGGAACTAGCAAATTCGCTTCGAATTGGTTGATTGTTTGATTTTCAGAATCGATAATATAATTAGGCCCCTATAACCAAGTAACAATTGTCGATTTCCCCCTGGAAACCAATTGAGGTGTTGCCCACTGTATATTGCCAAACTATAGTAGTGATATCTTGTAAGTAATTGATCTAGATCATAATTTCCAAAAATCAAATTAAAATTGAATAATTAAATTGAAACTAAACAGTGATTTTTTTTTTGATTTGATAGAGTGATTTAAATTTTAAAGCACGAGTGATCCAAATACAAACAATAATTTGGTTTACAGCTCGTTAACCTTGGACGTTATAATTTGTATAGTCTAAAATAAAAAAAAAGGTTTGCATTATACGTTGAACGGGGAATATTTATTACACCTGCAAAAAAACTTGGATTCAGAAAATTTGAGCCAATGTGACGCACTTTATGCGACGCAATTAAATCTAAACTCTATTTTTGGTTAGCTCTAATTAATCATCTTTAATTATATTTGATATATGATGACCGCCGAATATTATGTTGACAAAGCATTGTTTAGAAGGGATCAGACGGTTATACCTTATTTTTAGAGAAAATCTTTTGAAGTTATTCTAAAGCTTAATTAATTTAGTTAAATGTTACGAATGATTTTCAAAAACGCATAATTCCAAATTCGACACTAAAAATGGCGAGGCTTATGACCAGAATTCCCTTTGTGTCACAATTAGAAGTAGCCTGTAATTCATACCTACTAACCGCAATTTTTATAAAGTCCTAATATCAGTCCTCCAGATATTTTTATTCCATAAAGTAGGTTATTTATTCGATCCTTTCATTTATATAACCACATAACAACATTGAAAAAGACAATAAAATTGCGAAAAACTAGGGGTTAAACAATACGAAAATGTAATGTTTAAATTTCCGGTTGATGCAATATCTGGGGCCAAACATGTAGGAGTTCGCTTGATAACCCGACCGCTTCCAACACGCAATACAAATGAGTCGATCTGGCCAAATAGATCAAACCAAATGGATCTTCCAGAGCTGGGTTGATGCTAATTTTTTTAAATCTTGTTTGACTGGTGAGGGTATCACGGTGACTTTTGTAAGCACAATTGAAAGAATTCTATGACAAGGGTCCCAATTCCTTCAATCTGATCTGTTCATAGTACAAGGCAAGTTGTTAATAGTTTATTTTAATTAATTCATCGTTTTAATGTCAATTAAGTTTGACCAAATTTGTCTCTGGAAAAAGCTTTCCTTCATGTAAATGAAACGTGACTCATCAAGAGAGATTTACTTTTATTAAATTATACTTATTAATTTTATTAAATTTTTTAGATGAATATTTATTTAACTTATTTTAAAAATTCCTCGTTTAATGATATTTCTCTGGAATGAACACAAGGGTCAGCAGTAAAACAAAAATTTATTTAGTATATTGATGATACCACTCAAAATTGAAGCAAGGTCAAACAGAGGTGCTATATTCTACCACATTTAAAAAAATTTAAATATAGAAATAAATTTATTGAATTATTGTAATATTGATTATAATTTTTTTTAACTATTCCTAATGACACAAATTGGTTCTACAGTTGTACCACGGTTTATTTATTTATTGTTATAAGCCATTTCCAATGGCTGGCCATTTAAAAAAATAGGAAAATTAAAATTTCAGAGTGAAATAGAGTAGCCATATTGTTGGCGGGGTTAAGAGGCTTAGTCTCTCCACTAGCCAGCATGAGACCCGGGGTTCAAATCCCCTATCAGTCACAAAGAAGTATTTGCTGTTGGTTTTCCTCTAAAAGGAATTCTCTTGCCTTTGACCTTGTGTATGCCCGCATTTCTTTAATTAGGCATACTCAGACAGAGGATAAATAAATTACCTGATAGGTTTCCAAATGGTCATTGTCAGAATTGAGATGACTGCCCTCATTTGCATAGAGTCACTTGTGGTTATTAGGGTGCGAAAGTTAAGGTCGTACCTCACGTCAGGTTGGTGTCCTCGGGCTTTGTGCTTTAGGCCCGTAAAACAGCGGAATGTTACGGATAGTCTGTTGTGCCTGCTTGATGACAACATCTATGCTAATGAGTCCTTATCCTAACATCTCCCTTCCCATTCCTTTACATCCGCTTCGACCATCCGTTTTGCAGAAATGTCAAGTAACTTGCCTTTACCCTTAATGGAGTAGCTAAACAGCCCGTGCCGTCTTAAGATGGAGGACATTTGCGTGATGTTTATCCTTTCGTTGATGTTGACTTCGAAAAGTTTGTATCGAATATCAAACTCAAGGCAACATTGAAAGCCCCTCAAAGATCTTTAAAATGAGGTATTTTGCTAGTTCAAAACAAATCGGTCACATTTAATATCAATTGATAAACCAGCAGGGAATGCTATAAATGAAATAGCAAAATTTTAGAAAAAATGTTTGGAATGCAATAGTAGTTTTAGAGCATGAATTTAGTTTTTAGCGTGAAAAACTTGGAGGAGCAAAAAGGACAACCTATTTCAAGACACTCAAAGTTCAATCGATTGTCCTCAAGCGGGCACAACTTACTATCCGTAAAACTCGGCTGTTTAACGGGTCCTAGTCCACAAAGGGAGGACACCAACCTGACGGGAGGTACGGCCGTAGCTTTTGCCTGATAACCGCAAGTGACTCTATGCACATGACTCTTTAGAATTACCTCAAGGCTATTCGGAAACCTATCGGCGAATTTCCTTATCCTCTGTATGAGTATATAGTGTTTAAGGGGAAAACCAATTTTTGATGGCTGATTGGGGGATTTGAACCCTCGTTCTCGCACTGGCTAGTGGAGAGATACAGAGATACACCCCTTGACCAACACTGTAAACTCCGAATTTCCAATAAGGTTATCATGGGAGTTAGAGTTAGTTTGCATATGGTGAGAGAGATTTTTCAACGCAGAGTTTGTTGGAATTACAGACTAACCCATAGCAATTGTGATCTAAAATTTTCTTACCAAGTTTCAATTGTTTGTATCTATCACAATGTCAATTTGGTTCTGAAAAGCGCAGCTTTCCTTGGGAGAATAAATAATCTATCCATCTCTTGTGCAGGAAAGTTTCTTGCATGGAAGCAAGGAAATTTTGGACTCATCCAAATTTTTCAAAGCTCAGCCAACTTGTCTTGATAAGTTAAACGTTAAGAGCAGCTTAAGTTTATTTGGACGTTCTAACTATAACTTAGATGCAACAAAAGTTGACCAAATGACGTAGACCGTTACATATTTTCTCGAATTAGTAGAAATTGTATTTAAAAATATTTGTCAAAGTAAACTTGGTAAATTGGAGGCTGACCACAGCCAACCATTCTAATTATCGTTGTAGTAGTAAATTATAGTATATAGGAGAAGTGACCATAAATTTTATTGTGCTGTTTTAAACAAATCTCATGAAAGGAAAAATATTAGAGGAACTATTATATGTGGTAAACACGTATTCAAGAACACCAACGACGTTTACACCTCCCATGTTGTGGATGCGAGGTCTTTTTGAAACTCCTTAAATCGCGCTTTGGCGACAACTATCCTGAACCATGCTTTTATTCCATGGGCTTCGACGATAATAATATCTTCACCGTTGTTAACCACGACAACACTAAAATACTTATAGGGAATGAGGCCCACGTCTTCAAACGTTTCCGGGTCGTTGATTGTGATTTGGAAAATGTAGTAGTACCACACTGTAGGGTTGGTGGCATTGCGCGGAGTAGTAGGAGCACATACTTTCTCATGGTGTACAATCCATTTGTTATTTATCTTCGGTATCTGATCTTTTTCCCACCTGGTAATACTTGGCAACTCACACTGAATTTTTTCGAGTACTTGGTTCATCACTTCTCTTGTAACACCGGTATTCTGCAAAAGAAGTATTTGTTTAGTTACATGTAGAATTCATTTTGAATTTTGACAAATCTTATAAAACCTTTCTAAATTTATATATTAACAATAAAACGTTTGGACAATATCACGATACATAAATTAGCAAAATTAGAACGCTAAATTTAGTAATTTTTATTTTATTTTTTTTTATAAACTTTAAGGCAATAAATGGTGTCCAAAATTGTATTAAATTATTTATGAATATCAATGGTTGAAGCAATTTTTCAATTTTTTCATCTTTACATACTTGTTTCTCAAAGCGTTCCTCGTGACAACGAGTGATTTCCTTTTCCAAATGGTCAGCGAACATAAATCCGCTAACGTGAAAATTCCACAGTTTGTAATTGTATTCTGAAAAAGCTGCTATGAAGTACCTGCCATTGTATTCGTAGACAACGTAGGAGGCAGTGCATTGTTGATCAAACGAAGGGTAATAATACTTTGTCTGTATCTTCTGAACATGCATTTCTCCCCAATTGACGGTGAAAGAAGCCGCCTTTTCAATATCTTCTTCCAAGGTCTTGTAGGAAACATTGAACATGCTTTTAGCGTTTTCCCATGGCCATTGGCTTCTATAAGACGTTTCCATTATATTCGGACTAAACGCCAGCGTATAGTGATTTGTGACAAGAGTATCACACTTCCCAAACGGCTCCTCAACATATCCTATTTTACTGTACATGGTCATCTCATAGATATTTTCTTTGACGAGTAGTACTCCAGCTAGTACATAGAATGGCTGTTTGTCAGAATCAGGTTGTACCTTGAATATACATATTAGTCCTTTGCATGTTGTAAGAACTTTGGCGCCATGCAATTTCATTTCAATTTCATTAACATTAGTCTCCTCAGCAGCAAATTTAATAAGTTCATTAAGCGCTGTTTGGTCTTTGTCTAGTTGAGGATTTGATTGCTCAGCATTTAACCATTCTTTAGCTAGAAAAGGATGTGCGCCGGATAGTTCTTTTTCTATGTTAGCTTCAATCTCAGCTAGCGATGCAGGTTCAGAAGTTGTTACTAACTTAGCATTGGCAGTATTCAAATGTAGTCCGACGGCAAATACATACTTCTGTTTTGGCTCTGTGACTGGGCCACAATAAATTCCAACCATGTTGTCTTTAACAACTTCCCAAACCCATTTGAGAATGTAGTTTTGCTTATTGACCTCCAATGATATTGCTCGAGACCCGCCTTGGTTGACTTGTTGCCAGTTTTCTTTACAAGGATATGGCGTCCAGAGGGAGTAATGCTCAGCTTGGGACTTTGCTTCACCTATACTCACAAGGGTTTGATTATCTGTATTCCGAATTCTCCCGAGACGGGTCAACTGACGCGGTTTGCTACCAAGTACTAATGCGGCAAAGAAGTGGAACGTTTCGCTATTAGCTTCGTAAGAGCACACAACCAGCCGACTATCAGGAGACTTTGCAATGGTAAACTGGCTGAGAGGTGTTATTTTGGGCAGCAAGTTCTGTACAGTTTGAACAGCCTGCTTATTTTTTCGCCTTGTTCTTCTGCTTTCTGGAGAGTTCTCATTGTTGGCAGGGGGTGGTGGAGTTGGGTTCATTGTTTCAAGTCGGTTTGATTTTATTATGCAGTCGGTAATAAGCTGGCGATCCGTCTCCGGTATGTCTTCCCAAACCTACATTATTTAAAAAAAAATTATTCTACAAATTACAGCAAGATAAAAAAAACATTCAGAGCTAACAAATTTAGATTAAAAAAATTTCAATGACTCTGTAACCAAAAAATATCTGTTGTAAATTGTAGCATGTACTTGCGACTTAACACCAGCACACAATAAATTGCTCTCTCAAGAATAAATCCTCGCTATCCGAAACTAAATTTTTTGGAAACATTTGTACACAAGAACACTGTTTCATGATTTCTTCTTAAATTTTGATTTTTGAATACATCTATAAATTAAAGAAAATAATAATTTGTTTCTTCTAAAAACTAATTCCTTTAATGTCATTCATTGGTTTAAACCCTGCACAGAGGTAAAGTCGTCGTTCAAGCTATTTTATCCTTTACTGTCGACAGCGACTGCAAATCAAATGTACTCTTTAAAAAGGCGCTTTTGTTAACTATTTGAGCTTTAATCACAGTTAATTACTATTTAAGTAATAGTAGTTATTTTTATTTTGGTCATTATTATAATTAAGCCGAATCATGAAACTTAGTATAAGATTTATTAGAGGAACTAATAAACCGTAGGTTAGGTTTAGGTATATGCTTTTTGATATTCGACCCAGTTCAAGTTTAAATTTGTTTGACCGGAAGTGACCCGCTTGGGGGTTAATGGTCAAGGTAAAGAAAATATCATTCTATGACAAAATGAAAAATTACCCCTACAAAACTGTTTCTTTTATAATGGGGAGCAACATTTGTATAGGACACTTTTCTCTGTGACCCCCCAATGACCCCCAAAACGACCTCTTGACCTCAAACTGACCTTTCAAGGTCAAACTCTAGGTTTGCATGAAACAATAAGTTTTGATGGCCCTGATGATCGTAGAGGCCCCATTCACCAGGATATTACCCTCTTGTGGGTGAAAGTTCAATGTCAATTTATATCATTCTATGACAACATTAAAGATGACTTCTACAAAAGCTGTTCCATTTATAAAGGGGAGCAACATTTGGGCCAGATATTTTTATCTGTGGCTCCATAATGACCCCCAAAATGACCCTTTGACTTCAAAGTAACCTCTCAAGGTCAAACTACTTTTGCATAAAACAAAATTTTATGATGTTTTGAATGACCCCCGCGACCCCCTTGACTTCAAAATGACCTTACTATAGCATGAAACATAAAGTTATAAAGTTTTCCATGACCCCCGTGACCCTTTTGAACCTAAAATGACCCCCTGACCTCAAAGTGACCTCTCAAGGTCAAACACTACTTTTGCATAAAACAAAAAATTATGATGTTTTGAATGGCCCCCGCGACCCTTTTTACCCCAAAATGACTTCCAAGTCAAACCATACTCTTGCATGAAACAAAAATTTATCATGTTTTCGATGACCCCCGTGACCCCTTCACTACAAAATGACCCCTTGACCCCAAAATTACCTTTTTAGGTCAAATCAAATTACTTTTTTATGAAACAAAAAGTTATGATGGTTTTGTTAACCCAAGAATCTTTTTTGAAATAGAAACAGTGACAACCTTCTTACCACTTTTTCTATTTTTTACCACTGTTATTTAACGGTATTAATGGTAAATAATGCTATTAAATACGGGTAACTGCAGGTGGCAGTGGTAAAAACGAATTGTTACCACTTGGAGTTTTTTACCATCACAGTGTTATTTAACAGACAAAATGGTACAAAATTTAGTGGCTGAAGAAACCCCTACACAGGCCTCTAACTTGTCATCAGACTAAAATATGCAAAATAAATTCGTTGTCTATATTGTCTAATCTAAACACAAAATCTCGGCCAGCAACGCAGCAACCGGAGGGTAAAAGGCAAAAATGGATTCGGTTATGCCCAAGTCCAGGGTCATAACCGACTGTAGTACATTCACACATGGGCTATACTCTTAAGAAAAGTTTTGCTATTAGCCCAAAATTATAACCACTCAAACAAATGCAACTGTGGCCGATTCAGTAACACGGGCATATGGGAAAATCGGATTTGGACTACAACAACTAAAACTTAATTAAAAATGACCGAATTCATTTTTAAAGAATTTTTGCAACTCTACAATACTGTGAGGTACAAAACACCGTTGCCTCGAAATTACCAATTAAATTACAGATTCCAAAAGTCTTCAAGACCGGACTTCTAGCCAGCAATATTTGATTTTTTTCTAGAAATATGAACCAAATAGGTCAGTAACTGTTGTGTTGCTTACGATTGCCGATTGAGCTCCAAGGACACAGAGAGAGCTGAAGCACCAAAATAATGTAGTTATGAGCATTGTTGAGAACCCAGTCTAGGAGAGCACGGCAAATTGTTTACGATTTCTGAGAGTTAGTAAGAAGATTAGGAGGTAGGAATGGAATAGCAAGGCAACTATTGTGAACAAATTTACAACGGAATTTTATAGGCTTAAAAGGTAGGCAGAAAAGCTTCGATTGGAAGTTCATACAAACGCCATCCTGGCCCAATCCGAAGCCAGGGATTTGAGAAGCTGAAAAACATGACGCTGATTAGGAAAATCTATTTTTCAGGGAAAAATTTAATGCAGATAGCAAATGAAAGCGAAGAAATTTAAGCTGCCAGTTTGAATGGTGAAGATGATAAAAATTAATTAAAAATATAATAAAAATAAGTAATTTCATCTTCCAGTTCACAGTGAACAATCGGCTGTTAGACAGAGTACCTTGTTATTCTTATTGGGAATTTTTTTGGGTCCTAATTGCTGATAGTATGCAAATGATATACTTTACTAGCCATGTACCTATGATACCCACCGTTTTTTGCATTCATCAATCAGCATTGTTCTGATAGAGCTCCAATTCCTGTTCTATTGGATGACGTTCAATTGGAACAAGTAACTGTACATTTGCATACAAAGTTATTAAATTATGAATCCATTAATTAGAGAATCAATTAGACAGTTAAGTTTACGACGCTAATTAGTGCGTAGCTCTTTCTTCAACTGAGTTATGAGTCGATGACAACCTATATTCTCAAATTTGGGTCATTTAGATAAGATTTCAAATGTTCATTATGCAGGTATTCCTATTTGCTTGCTCTAAGAAGTTTTTGCAACCACAGCTTTACGACAGTAATTTGCTTTTGAAAGTATAACAAGCATGTTCATTCGGTAAGTTAATTTTCTAAAAAAAAAAATAGTGGAGCTAGTATTTGCATGAGTATTTACAAAAAGCGAATTAAAAATCCGGCAAAGGATGGCACTGCATTTTGATTTCCCAAAGCATTTAATTTACTAAAACCATTTTTTTTTCATAAAGTAAAGCTTACCTTGGTTGGGATAGAGAAACATGGTACAATATAAAGTATAAATTAACAAATATGAAAGAAATATTTTTTTGAGAGTTTGGATCTTTGTGTGTTTTTGAAAAATTTATTAGCAAGCTATTGTTACTTCAAAAAGGGGTCAGTATCATGACAAAGGCATGACTCTAGCATATGCCATGGTTTGACCCAAATAGTGTTTTTACAAATTTTAATCTAGAAATATTAAGATTAAAAACTCTTAACCTATATAACCATGGCAACATTGTTTGATTTTAGTGCACGGTTTTACATAATTATTCATTGGGCCCACAATTGTTCCCAAATTTTGCACCGTGATTAGCAATTTATATACACAGTCGATGCTTGTCAAGGTGGTCCAATTTGCGCTATTATAGATTTCGAGCTTCGAATACGAAATAATTTTTATGCGCAAACTTTGGCCATGGTCTGAATTTTTTTGTTTCGGTGGTAAAATTCCGTCAAAGGTGTTCACTGCAAAGTCAAAAATATACGGCCTTGACATTTTACCTTTGTTTGTCCTAAAAACCATGCCAAATTTGCTGCGACACGTTAATTGTCCGCTTGCGTATTCTGGACGGACAGACAGGCAACCACTCGCCGTCACTCTGATATCGAAATGTTCAGTTGTGACTTATGTCCAAAAGCACACAAGTACAAGTGTGGGCCGAATGTGCACCAAAGTGTTCACACGGGAAATATGGAGCATGAATGGACACTCTGAAACCGCAGTACTGCTTATCGTCACTTTTTACTATTGCAAATTGCAATAGTAAAAATTTAAAAAGTTTCTGTAATAAAAATGGAAGCAAGTAATAGGAGCTAAAAAATAGGAGCTAAAATAAAGGGCCTAAAAATAGGAGCTAAAGAGTAAAAGGAGCTAAAGCGAAAAAGGGCCTAAAATAAAGGAGCTAAAGTAAAAGGAGCTAAAATAATTAAAATAATTAATTGTTTATACAAATCCCCAAAAACATGATATTAATTACAATTAAAATTAAATTAAAATTGTTAACACGTATTACAAATTTTAAATTGAACTTTGATAGGTTAATTTTAGGTTAGAAAGGGTTGTTTGTGTGTCTTTTAATTGGTTAATAATATATATTGTAATAAACATTTATTTGTATTAGGTTTATAATGTTCATATATGTTAGATTAGGTTAGCCTTATTGATTATTTTTTTATTATTTAATGGTTTAGTGTTAATTATCATTTCATGAAGGCTTAGTATTAATAATTAGTTATTTTAAATATTTTAGCCTCTTTTACTTTAGCTAGTAAAAGTTTACTTTAGTGGACATTGGCTTCTGTGTGGGTTTACGGCTGTGTTCGGAGGAGGTGGCGGCTTGTGCAGTGATTGGTGGCTCCGGTGGGGCTAACAGCGGTTATCCGTCGTTGGAGCAAACGGCGGATCATCGGCGGTGGGGCAATGCTGCACGACGAGGCACTCACGAAGTGTCTCCTGGTCTCGACGTGACGGTTTCGGCGGAGTGGTCGTGTTGAACGGTGTACTCGACTGGGCAGTGCTGAACTGTGGGCAATGACTTGGCGGCTACTGATCTGGGCTTCCACGTCATCTACTGGGAGTGTGCATTAGCTTCTGGGGCTGGCGGTTGTGTTCGATGGCTCTGGTGGGGCAATTGGCAGATCTTCGGCGGTGGGTGCAGACTGGAAATGTTCCGGCGAACGACGGTGAAACAGGAAGATGTCATGTGGTGGAGCTTCTGGTCGGTGGGGCAAGTGAGTCGGCTGTGGCCCGGTCGTCTGCAGTCGGGTCATACTCACTTACTGGGCAATCTTCTGTCTTCTCCACGACGTGTCTCTTACGGTGTCATCGACGTAGGGGCGGGATCATCGCCGTCCTGCCACCAATAGCGTCTTGACGTCACGGCGGGTCATGGGGGGTCTTCTTCGTCTTCCGTCTTGGTTACGTCGTCTCAGAGGGGATCGGTGAACACA
>VYYI01003461.1:0-12156 GCA_021029175.1 Bilobella aurantiaca
TCGCTTGACCTCAAATTTACATCCTTAAAGGTCAGATGAGCTTGATGCCTGTGACCTGTAGCTCTGATCTTCGGAGACAACGTTACAGTTTGCTTCAACTCCAGGGTAGGGACGGTGCTGGAAGGATCAAGTGGCTTTGCTGTGGTTGGAAGCGGATTCCTAATTTTCCTGCTTTCTTTCACGATCTTTGCTGAAATGTTAGGACGATTGCTTTGAACGGAATTTAGATAATTAGACGGAACTGGAGCTGTTTTTGGCCTTTCGCTAAAATTAGTCGTTTGAACACATTTCAACATTTTCAAAATCCGCTTGTTCCTTTGAAGGTTTTTCGGGGGTGCGTAACGACGGAATAACGCTTCGCTACTTGTGCTCAGTACATAATCCAGCTTGGAAGGCTGTTCATGGATCTTGTTGCCATTAGAACCCTTGATCGGTGGAGCGGTGCTTTTTCGCATTTCTTTTACGAAGTTGTAGGTTCGCGTCTCCTCGGAATCTTGTACTTTGAAGGTTACCGTAACCAGTCCTGAAATGACTTTATCCGGATCTTTGGGCACTGGAGATTTTTTGATCCTGTCCAGCGATGGTACTTTCTTGGGTTGCCAGATTCCTTGGAAACTGTTGACGGTCGATGGTTCTTCGCAAGATGTTGGATTCGAATCTTGACCAAATGGCGCAGCGTCAATTGGGCACTGGAGATTTGTTGGTTCTGTCCAGCGATGGTACTTTCTTGGGTTGCCAGATTCCTTGGAAACTGTTGACGGTCGATGGTTCTTCGCAAGATGTTGGATTCGAATCTTGACCAAATGGCGCAGCGTCAGAATCTTTTGCAATTGCGCAGTCCTCTAACCACTTACTAACTTTTTCGTAAAAATTACACCTTGTTATCCGAGAACGTTCCTTATGATTGTGATTGTGACTGGACAATTCTTCACTATGTTCGGCAATTTCGCAAACTGTTAGTTTGCTTGTAATTGGCTTAGGTTTCTCTGGAGGTGGTATACGTTTCAGCTCTGTCTGAAGGTTTGAACAGCGTTTTTTCCGTCGTAGTCTTTTGCGCAGGACCGTTCGAGAAGACGGAATTGTTCTGACTCTGAGCAAGCAGTATCCGCTACTCGTGTCCTCATTACCACATTCCGTTCCAGAAGAGGCGTTGTCAATTACACGAGGACTTCGTTCCAGCGGCATACTGTCAATGCAGCTGCTCTCCGTAGACATTCTACGATTCCTGTATTAGAAAAACATGCATTTTGAAAACTTTTTCAACTTTTCCATACAACAAAGTTCGCCTTACTTGAGAATCGGTGATGGGATCATTTTTGAAGAGACAGTATTACCGAAGAGCCAATTACTAGCAGGATTAGTCGCTTGACACATGTTGACGCAAATTGGCGTAGCGAAAGACACTGGAAGGTTTTTTCGACATTGTTCTAGCATTCGTCCAGAATTACTGGAACATTTCTCCTGAACATCGCACTCCTTGACGCTTTTAGTGTAATCTTTCTGTCCAAAAAATTCAGAAATCCCTTTCAAGGAGCATTTCTCTTGATTTTCTTCTAAAACCCAAACCCACGTTTTACTTCTAATTATTTTAAATTGATGTTTTTATATAATGCTATATTTAATTTTACCGCCATATTTGAACGCTGAAGCGCTGGCACTGATAGGACAGATGTCGCCAACGAACAGCGTCTCAAAAGAATCCTCGCTTTGTGTACAAATACTCTGTTCGGAAATTGTCGAAAAACCGTCGACGTCCCTTTCAGGAATTGCATCTGGAACAACGCTTTCAGCTTCCGCTCCAGCACTCGGTACAATTTCCAGGTGTCCGAACTCTTCCGAGTCTAAGCTATTCGTTAAGCAAAGGAGGTCGGATAAGTCGCCGTGACAGTAACGCTGGAACCGTGACCGACCGCCGTGCCCATCTTCGTCGCCACTTCCCGGAAGTTGAAGGGTCGGCGTCAAAAAGTACTTCGAACTGGACTGAAGCGTGCTCCTGTCATTGGGTATTTGTGGGAATGGAGATTGAGACGATTTCAATTGCTTCAATAGAAAGGCACTTTGGGGAGGGAGCAAGGGAAAGCTGCGGGATTTGGTCACAGGGCTACTTTGAGAGGTCAAAGGGTCAAATTCAGAGGATCTGGACAATTCTGGAAAGGAACGGACAAGGAGAGGAAATTGACAATTAATTTGTAGTGCAAGGATATCACATCGGACTGGAATTGCAATTTGAGATAATTGAAGCGTTTTCGTTTTCTAATAATTACCGGAAATTGGGAGCATAACCATAATGGAAGAGTCTGCCGAGTGATGCTTTTTGGACTCATAATAAGTACTCTTGACATTAGAATCTGGAAACTACGCAACATTTTTCAAAAAATTACTCACACTCGTTAATTTTTAAATTTGAAAACAAAATTTTGAAAATACAAGCTCTCGAACCTTGACGAGCCCACGCTCGAAGCCTCTAGGCGGACTTGGAATTTTGGATTTTTGTCCAGTACCTACTGTCGGCAGGACGAAATTGCAGCGATTCGAACTAAAGTTATGATTTTCATCGCCGTCAGTAAGCCTAAGGTGGGCGGCGGAGTAGTCAATACGCGTCAGCGACATGTCATGCTTAATGTACTCAGGGTTTAAAAATTTTGGCTTGGCAAGGGTTGCTGTGGTGGGTCGAATCGCTGGACAATTTCTAAAATAGTAGTAAGCACAATTTAGTAAATAATTTTGAAATTCGGTCTATTGAAATTGAATAAACAATATTGGAAATTCGATGATTTACTTGGAGCGCCGCCCAAATTCAGTTGAAATTTTCGGCAAAAGTATTTGTGGCGTGGGTGACCTGTCCTTGGGCTGTGCTGTTGCCTTGGAAACAGCAGACGCAGGTACAGGTATTCCCTTCTTTTTCGCCTTTTCCCCAAAACTGAAATCTCGCTCGTCACAAATTTCAGTGCGTCGTAACTTTTGGAGACACTGTCGCTCGTGGATGGTAATGGACTTCGAGCCGAATTCCCGTCCACAAACAGTACACTCAATAAACGTTGGAGGTTTCATGTTTTCAGAAAATTAGGCTGATCGAAGGAAGAACGCTTCTGGACTGATTGAAGCATTTGACGCTACTGAAAGAGATACTTTTGGAGGATTTGGGTGAAAGTCATAATTGCACCAATCAATACAGTTTATCCTGGGAGTGAAAGCAGAAACTAAACCCATTTCCAAATCCGCCTTTTCCATGTCTTCCTTCATTAGAGAAAATGCTGTCCTAAATTTTTGAACAAGGGCACCAGTGCCAATGCTCTAAAAATGGGTTTCCGACTTTCAAAAAACTAAAATTACTTCCCACTCTTCGCTTAATGGAAGTTGGAAAATAGGGTAGGTAGGTGAAAGCATCACGTACAAAAAAAATCACGCAGAAACGCTTACCGACCTTAGGAATGACTCCAAGAAGCGTTCGAATCGATTCGAATGTGTTTTTGTAACTGAAGGAATTTGGGAAACTAGAGTGGGAAGATGCTTCTGATTGGAATTTACCAACAGCAGCGCAAATCAATTATTCATGTCACTTTCGTTCTTTTGTTGGCGCTTTGCAGAAAAGCTATTTCAAAAGTTTTCTCCAAAAAAAAAACGGTGCCTTTCACCAACTCGTACGGCAAACTCCAAAAGTTGTCGCATTATTCCAGGACAATTCCTTAAAGATTGTACCTGGAAAATAGTAAGCTAGAAGCCAATACTTCGGCGGTGTGAAATACAAAGATTTTAATGTAATTCTTGAATCTTGACTCATTCAAAGAGTAAAAAATAGTAATGAGAATGACAATGTTTTTTATTCCTGAGCCAAAGTGGGAAGACGACTTACCTAAAACTAAAATTACAAGTTAAAAATGTTTCCATTGGGTTTTCCCTTATTCAAATAAAATTGCTTTCTCCTTCTTGGATCCCTTTGATATGAAGCACCGTCTTTGAGCAATTGTTTAACACTTTCTTTGTATTTATATATCAGCAGGAGTGGTTTTCAAGTGTTTCTTTTTATCCGTTTGATCGATCCCCTAAAATTGCGACATTCCTAAAAAAGAAAACATACTTCTCAATCCCCGGAAACAAATGCAATCAACATGAACAGAATTTCACTATTTTGAAAATTCATATACCTTTCACTGGTGTACTTTTCTTTTTTGTTTACGCTGCTTTTCGGCTATTTGATACGAGTGGTTCTTGAAACAGGAAGGACGTGACCCAAGGTCTTTGGCTGCGACGTACGACGACAGCCTTTGTTGGTCATGTCTCTCAGAGCTAATTTCGGAGGAGTATTAAAGGAAGCCAGAGATTTCGGAAGCGAAACTCCGTTCAGAACAGCACTTCGAAATTCAGGGAAGCACTTCATCCTGAACTTGTCCCAAATTCCTTTCTCTTTTCCATGCACAGCACTTCAAACAATATACATTAGTACGTAATGCATACGGAAGTTTGATTAATACTCATTTATATTGTTTGTATTGCTTACATCAACAACTCGAAGTTATAAGTAACGTATTTAACAGAGTAATAGAGTGCCAAGCGAGCCTTGTTCGAGTTATTGCTAAACATTAACTCGGACTCCCCTAAAGAATGGAACAGTAAACATTCTGCTAACGCTATTGTGAACCTGTTAAAACGATAGCAAAAACAAATCAGCAATTTCCTCAACATTGATTATATGAGTCGTGTTTCGCTTACTTTCTGTAAAACTGATTCAAGTATGTCATTTGACTTGCACACGTTTCCATAAAGAATTGTGATGTAGGGCAGCAGATTTTGAACCTGTAATTTGGAAATCCAATGTTAGGAACAGAGTTGAGTAATTCTTGGTGATTGATAATACCGTTGCCTAACTTTAATTTATTAAGAATCTTAGCTTCCATTCCGACGAGGCGCGTCGGCGTGTAGCGAAGTGCAGATGAGCATTGCTTTAGAATGGTTTCAGCACTCATCGTAAAATCAGTCTCTTCCTAAATACGAGAAAAATTGATGCCATAAAAAGTCATACACAAAAATTTATAATTTGCACACGCGGTCACCTGTTTGGCTGCAATAAACAATGCCGCCGCACTAAATAACTCAAGTGCATAATATGGAAGTGTTTGTAGTCTCAAATAGGCATCTATGATGTACGTGGCTACATGTATAGTTTGGTAAATCAGTTTGAGAGCAACGCCAGCCCTCCGAACCCAATTGACAGCATCAGTTCGTTTAGTTAGCTGGCGCTCCAGTTCCTGAATGAAATACGACATTTAATTTAAAGGCGTTTACAACCTTGCTCGAGCTCACCTTTGTACATGTTGGTGGGTAGTTGCGAGCCTCGTTTTTCAATTCTTCCATAAATATTTCCAGCACGTAGTGGTCAACAGTAGGCTGTATTGGATCAAAACAATCGGAGTCTGGAGAAAGTGGTTCCAAGTTCATAGGAACGCCACCGTTTGCGTTAGATGTCCCGAAGAATTTGGCTATTTGACCCTTATTTACATAAGCAGAACGGTTTAGACGTTATTCAAACTAGTTAACTGAGCAAAATATGACAATCACCCGAAGACTGGCCGTCTGCGTTTCGGCAACCTTTTGTACCAACACAGCTTGATTCCGCTGCAATTGCTTTTGACCTCCTTTCTCAGCAATGTCTGAATCCGTAGTAAAAGAGGCAATCGAAGAAGTACTGGAAGCTGGGAATCTTATGGAAGCAATCGTTGGGCGTATAAGTCTTGGACGCTTTGGAGCACCACGATCAGTAGTAGCATCGTCGTTTGGTGGACAATTTTCGGCCGTCCCTACGTTTGTCTCTCTAAGCTTGCGAGCAATGATGGTTCGAAGCAAGTAGCCTTTCTTCTGAGACTATAAAATAAAAAATAAAAAATGATTCGGTTCTCCAGTGACATTACCAAGACTTGAACGACCCTGACTAGCCAAACTTTGGATCAATCGTTTAATTTAATAACTTAATTTTACTTTGAGATATTTCAGAAGAGTGATACGCCTGTCCATTGTTCCTTCCAGTTCAGAACTAAACTGAAGAACGATGTTCTCCAATCTCCAATCGTTTTAAATCTTCCAGTTTTCAATTTAAAACTTTATTTTAAAACATGTTTTAAAACAAAAATTAAAAACTGAACAACCACAACAACTTGACGGCGAAATGAAAGATAAAAAAAACGCAAAATGTTCAAATGTCAAATCAAGAAGTGTCAAAACCTAAATTTGAATTTCACATTCCCTCGAACAGCTTTCCCGCCAATTTAGCCCTAACAGAAAAGAACGCCACTGTAGTCCACGTTTCAGAAGCTTTTTAAAACGGTGCAAATACAAAATGATCATTTAAAAAAACGAAGACACGATCAACTGCAATAATTCTACATCTCTAACCGTAAGACCCTCTATTTAATTCATTGATTAAAATTCATTTAATAAATCACAAGTTATGTTGTCATTTTTACCTTACTCGAACCCAGCGAGAAGTCTGTACAATTTATGATTGTACCCATTATAAAAATTGTTTTCAAAACAGCTTGAAAAGCGTACAAACGTTAGAATAAGATGTTAAATTCCGTTTCTAAAGAGATACATTGTAAAATTAAACAATAAGTCCTCCTGCCCTACCCCATGCAGTGCAAGTTGAAATAAAAGCTGTCAGCAAGTGCTTGAAAAGGGCCCTACCCTTAAGATAAGTACTCGGGAGGTCAAAAGGTAAGAAAGCTTCGTCTTCCAATTCAATTCAAGGGACATCAACATTTACTGAATGAATTGAAGATCTCCCGAGACAAATAAGGGAAAGGAAGTGATTTAGTATGGAAAAGTGGCTTCTAAGAAGGGCGTAGATGACAACATGACAACATGGATGAATCCCACACATTTATTCCAAAAACTACCATCACACGATACGTGTCTCGTCTGCAACATGTACCCTTATGAACAGTCCTTAATGCACTGCATAAGTGTTTTCAAAATTAAAAAAATAGAACCACTACGGGTCAAACTAAATTCGACGACACACGACGCTTTTACAATTCCACGCACTATCCAAAACTAGCATTAGAAATTAACTTTAAAAAAAAAACTTTGAAAAAGAAATCTCGAGTTACTTTCAGCCCAAAGCGGTAGGGGGATGACAAGCGTTTTTTTATGTTTCAAAACGCTCTGAGTCTGAATTGAACAAGTTTTTTTTTCGTGTAAGTACTTACGTCCGTCAATGGAATTAGTCTTGGAATTGAAGATGGGCGTGATGAAGAGCGGCCGACTTTGGTCGAAAATGAAGACTGTGATTCATTGAGCCCTGTGCAAACGGACCTGTACTGACCCTTAGAAGGGCATTGACCCGACCTACAGGTCGATGAGACGTGGCCACGATACATTGGAATCGATGACGTGGACAGGGCCCCTTTCATGTATGACTTCATGCTAACATCCATTGACGTCTCCATCTTCTAAAAAATGTCTCCAACAAGCTAGGCGAAGTGGGCGAAGAGCGTGCTACTTCCGGAAGGAAGGTAAGCGCAGCCGAACCCCCTCCCGGTACTGCAACTTAATTGCCAAGCATTTTAACAACTGATCGCTGGAAAGGTTGCCACGGTAACGGAAAACTAGACTAGACCACTGATGACGAAAGGGGACACCGGAACGCACTATGGCAGGAAAATGACTCTTACCTGTCCTCAACTATGCCTCCTACCTGTCAAAGATGCTTTGGTTTATTACATTTTCAAGTTCATATTTGTTCTTATCAAAGTTTCAACCTTCAAAAAATTCATCCAGCGATGCTACAAAACTAACCGTTTCAATTCTCTTTTGCAAGTTTCATTGCAAATTCATAAGCATCGCGAAGACGTCGCAGACTCCTCATTACCATAAAGTTATAGAAAGTGATGACACACAAGTTCATGGAGATTCGAAAAATAATTCGACTTCCATTTATGATATTTAGTTAGTATTGATGCAAGAAAAATTGCAGGAATTGTAAGCGCTGTGAGGCATCCCTTTCACGTTCCAATTGTGTTTTCGTATTTCGTTTGATATTTTTTGTAATTTCGTTGTTAGTAAAAAAAAACATCTCAATTAAAAAGCCTTATAGCTTTTGGACTTTCAATAAGTGTATCTTTGGATTCATGTCCATTTTTGTTGAGTACTCTCTTCATGGGGCAAGATGCGAAAGACCAATATAAAGAGAATCTTGGCGACTTAAGATGTGATCACAATCCAAAATGGACCGGTTTGGAAGCAGTGGGGTATTTCTTCAAATTTTAAGTCCTTTTTTCTACTTGGGAAACAGTACAGAGAGGCTTTTGTGAATAAAGTGTAATAAAATGCATGTAGGCGTATTTAAAGATGCTGTGGTGGTCTGTTATGGAAAGGGTCAGACGACTGCCTCATTCCCAAGGTAAGGCTGATTGCAGAAATAAGGCTGGAAGGGGCTCTCTGTGCATCTGTGATCCTCAAGTGGCAGTGCTCAGTGATCGCTGGACCGAAACCTTCCTGGAAGGTCCATTCATGAGCCCAAAGTAGGGAAATTGTGCTTTCGTGTAACTTTTGGCAGAAGAAAGGACGCCAAACTCAAAATGGCGTCATCGACAGCACTTGCCCTCATTTTCATTGGCCTCTTCCTGGCCGTTCAGGCCTTTTCCTATGATCAGGGTATTATTCAATTTCCAAAATTTTGTTTTGTTCAAATGCTCAAGTATCCTGGAAAGCTATTATGCAGGATAAATGGTTTCAGGAAGCGGAGGGAAAAGTTATTGTGATAGCAGAAGTTGAGAAAGCGTCGTTTGAAGTGAAAGTGCGGAAGCGTGCGGTGAATAGGAAAACAGCACAAAATGAAGTTCCAGCCGCTTGCTTTCTCCACTTTTGTCGCATATTGATATCACAATGCAATAAAAAAAATGTAGCATTTATTTCGTGTCGATGTCCTCTTTATTTGAAAAAAAAAATCAATTGCGCAAATGAAAATGGATTTTTTTTGTGGCATAAAGTGAAAGGATTAGTTTCTAGCATACAATTGAAAATTTAATACCATCATTAACTAAAATTAACGTTGAATTTTTTTCAGATATTAATCGTGTATGCAATCAATATAGGTTTAGATTCGGTGTACTTCAGGTAAACTTTAGATATGCGTCTGCTTATGGTTCGAATGTATATTTTTGTTTCATAATTTTGTGAACGTAAGCACTTTTGATGAAGTATTTCGTTTAATTTTAGTTTATTTTGAACATGTTTTCGTAGATTTATCGAAAACTTTGGAAAGGGCGATTGAGGATGAGCGTTTCGTTTTGGTGTTTGAAAATTTGTCACCGCGCCGCCGCGGTCGAGCCGAAAACCTCGTAACGATTGAATTTCCAACTTCGAAGCACCATGTTAGCTTCGCACTAGACAGAGTCAATCATCAAGGTAAGTAAAATGTGTGAATTTTTAAATATTGCTCGAACAAAGCGATGAAACCAAAATGGGAATAAATGGTATTTTTAGTCGGAGTTACCTGTAATTAGCTTGTCTTTTAGATGTGTTTGCATAATTTGTTCCCCCTGTAAGCTGATGAGCGCTTAATTTCTAAACAGTAGCAGTCTCACGACACAAATGATATATTGTTGTTGTTTAGAAAACAACTTGCATAATTTAAGGGAACTTGAGACAATGCACTTGATAGGCAATAAAGAAAGGGAAGCTCTGAAGTCTAGGAAGGAAATCGTTGACATTTTGTAGGATTTATTGCAGCGATTTCCAGCCATAAGTCTTGTTTCCCCTTAAGAATAGAAAGTTAAGGGATATAATTACATTCACTGAATCTCCCCTTGTCTCACCTTCATTTCTATAAAAGGAGCGAAACACATCTCAAGATCAAAACGATTTCGTGTATCCGGAGGGCATAAAATATTTTATGGAATTTTCTTTCCCATTAATTAAATAAAAAAAAACTTCATCAAATTCGGGTGTTTCCACAAAGAGAAAAAAGAATTTTCGAATCCGATACTATAAACAATGAAAGAAGGAAAGCAAAATAGCT
This sequence comes from Bilobella aurantiaca, assembly GCA_021029175.1. NCBI lineage: Eukaryota > Metazoa > Arthropoda > Collembola > Poduromorpha > Neanuridae > Bilobella > Bilobella aurantiaca. The sequence goes on from VYYI01003461.1 coordinate 10,016, forward strand.
ATATGAAAAACAGTAGCAATAAATTAAAAAAAATTATTCAGAATTCTGGCGAAGACTAAAACAAGTAGCTGTAAAACCATATTGTGAATCGTCAAAACTCACAAAAGGATTCCTCAAAAATGTATAGCGTTTAGCGTTATTTAAATTTTGCAATTCTGCCTTTTCAGTTTTGATTGAAACCCTGGAAGATGGTGCGAAAAAGACGCTGAACATTCCAGCGACATTTCTAACAGAGACATCGGTCCATACGTCGCTGGTCGTCGAAGTCACGCAAGCGTGGGGAGGCACTGCTCGCTTGGCACTGTTCCTCGACTGCTCGTCACTTGGTTTAGTGACGCTGTCCCACAGCTTCCGTGACATCCTTGGAAAGCCAGTTTCACATAACCCTCTTCGACTGGTAAAGTTATCAAATAGCTTTTTAGAAAACACAATTTAAAAAAAAAATTGAACGATGTTCTGGAAAACTGGGTCAAGGGTAAAGTATAAGCACATTTTCAGCGTTTACAAAAAATTGATTTTGTAGAGTCGAGATAGAAGAATTAAGGTCACGGTTCACCCAACCATCGACGCTCGCGAAGCCCTGGATGATTTGCAATGTCCGTCAAGAGCAGAACAAGCAATTCAACCTGTTCACAATGAAATCGTTACTTCATATCGACGAGGTACACGCTCTGCGATGATTTGAAAATGTTTTGTAATATTTAATGATTTCCAAACGATTCCCCCAACACAAAGAAAATGCTTTTGTTCATTTCATTGCCGTATTTGGTACTGAATACTTAATGAAGAGTTCTGTTTGTCTGAATCCCGCTGCAATTTCGATTTTGCTATTCACCTTGAAATTACGCTAAAATTGATGCAAACATTGCTTTCCAGGTGATATTCCAATAATTTCACCGGATATTGATGGTACGCCATTGAAAAAAAAATCTTTTAAACTGACAAACATACAAAAGAGAAAGTTGAAAATAATTAATTTTTTGGTTCACTCTCCAGAGTCACTCCTAATCAAAGTCATTCAAGAATTAATTCAAACCATCAAAATGCTCAGAATAGAAATCGAAGGGCATGTAAGTTACATTTGGAATCGCATGATGATTTCTAAAAAAAACACGATTTCTTAATCACGTATTGATACGCTTCTAGAGGGAAGACACGCGAAGCTTGCGTCACATTTTAGAAAATTGTGACATGTGTAAGCCTAAAGTGGGTAAGTGGTTTACTTGATTTTCCATTTAAGCCCTCATGACATCAAAGCGTGGGAAGCATAACGTGTTTTTAAAATGGAACGTTTACAAAATGTGTGTCATTTAGAACCAATCAAAACGGGGTGCCGGGCAGAGCCGCCGCCATGTTTTCCAGGAGTCCAATGTCGAGAGGGTCCCGATGGAACCGTCCGCTGCGGCTCATGTCCAAGGGGTAACATTGATGGGCCAATCAAACAAGAGCCATAAAAATGATGTCAATTGATTGGTGCGCAGGGTACATCGGGGACGGAAGGACGTGCAAGCCTGGAATCTCTTGTGCGGAACGACCCTGTTTCCAGGGAGTACAGTGCATTGACACTGCCGACGGATTCCAGTGCGGACCGTGTAAGTACACTTAAGCCCTCCAATTTCGGTGACAAGTCTATAAATGTCAATTATGTCATGACAGGTCCTTTTGGTTACGAGGGTGACGGACAGCGATGTCAGAGACGACGATCCTGTGAATCAAATCCATGCTACACTGGTAAATTCTTAGTTCCACTTTCCCTACATGGACATGACATGACATAAAATTTTAATGTCACTCTCTAATTGTCCTGTTCAGGTGTTCAGTGCATTGACATTGAAGAGCCACCATATTACAGATGCGGCACATGCGTAGTCGGATTTACAGGAAACGGAACCCATTGTCATGATTTAGATGAGGCATTTAAAAAAAAACATTTTTCTAACATTTTTCTGAACAAAATCATTTCTAGATTTTTAATGAGAGCGTATATTATTTTCGTAGTGCGATCTTGCTGAGCCGTGCGATCCGCATGTGCGTTGTGTCAACATGGCTCCTGGATTCCGTTGTGATCCGTGCCCTGTCGGGTACGCGCATGCGCATAACTCAACTTCTGAAATTTTGAAATTTACATCGCCGTTTTTCCG
>VYYI01003462.1:0-12155 GCA_021029175.1 Bilobella aurantiaca
TCAGAACGCCGCGGATTTCGTCATAGCAAAGTCCTGAAATTCTTTTCACGCCGCCGCGGCGTGCCAGCCGTCTTATTGCAGGATGAGTAATTGCTGCCATGTTGTCACGTAAGACTTTACGGTGGCGCTTAAAGTTCCCAATCCCAATGCCTTTTGTACCTTTACGTGGTGAACTGCCAGCAGATGATTGATTAGCATAGCCACTCATGTGGGTTCCACCGATGCTATAGCGACTGAACGTACCAAAGTTATTTACAAAGTATCCATATTCCATGTCGTTTAGCTAAAATTAGTACTAATTAACTATTAATATCTATATGTTTTTGGGAGTAAAACCAGAGCGAAGCGACCAAGTTGCACTTGCTATCAAAAGTGAGATCTCGGCGGCAGAGGACGTGCTTTTGCAGCAAATTAATTCCATGCTAACACACGACCGAGAGGTTGCTGTCTGGTTATAAGATTTTTTAAAAATGGGCTGAAAATTTTTGTATTAAAATGTACTGGACAACACAAAAAATGGACAAATAATGTGGAAAAGTTTATGTATTATTTGATTTTCTTACAAATGTCATGGTTTGTAACTAAAATGCTGGCATTTGATTTTCATTTGGAGTTTTATCGAGGGCGGCGCATTTACGAAGTGTGCAAGAAGAGTAATATTAAAGCGGTTTTTCCTCCAGTAGAGGAATAATTCCTCCTGCAAAGAGGTGTGGTTTGAAATGGGAGTACTTCCCCGCCTACAGCAACAAGTACAAAGTCGATTGGATGACTCTGAACTCCAGAATTTTAAAGTATTAATTCAAATTATTGTGTAATTACTAATTGAGTACAGAGCACAGGCTCAAAAACAATGAAATTGTAGCATGTTTTTGTATTTTTTAAAATGAAAAACCAAAGCAATGCAAAATCATTAAGACAATTTTCTGGAACCCTTTTTATCTGTTGATTTCATTGAAGATTATATTTTTTATAAGAGTCAGCGTTTGGAAAATTAAAAGTTTCATAAAATATATATCAGAGCAACAATTTTTCTTTTAGTAATCAATTCACTACTGCATAATTATGCTATAGTGTAAAATACAATCATAGGATAGAATTTGGATTGTCTCTGTTTTTTTAACTGGGTCCTGACACTATAATTTTCTAAAAGTCAATTTTTGAAAAAATTATCAACTTTTTTTAGGTCGAACAAAGTCAGTGAAGTGAAGCTTTTGCGAGTCCTGCTACATTCAGATTGACAAAACGTATCAGAGTATTGGAATTGCTACTTTGCAAAATACGATATGAGAGAAATCGCAGAAAGAGAACTTAACTTTATCTTGATTATCTAACAATTAGTAAATAGTAAGTAGCTTGGATATCTAGTTATTAATTGAAAACTACACAGTATTCTGCATATCGTAAAAATTTTTTACAACTAACTGTATTTTGCTTGTACAGAATTGAATCAAAATGTCCAGCATTAGCAGTTGGACGGTGGATGGTGCATCACATTTTCAGACGAAATATTTAGTTTGGAAAAATATTCTGCAAGCTAAACATAATTTGAATTGAATAAAAGTGCCAAAACATTTGCGCAATAATGGTAAGCTATATTTCTTCTTTTATTTATAATACTTGCATATTTTAAAGGGGCCTTAAATGCCAACAAGAAACAAACAGAATATTGCTCAAAGTCTGATATGTTGCGTTGAAAATCATGTGCACACTAAACACAACGTTTCTGAACAACAAAACCTAAGGGAAAAAAAATCACACTGCCAAAATTTGTGGCAGAATCTAATTACAGCGGAAAGTACCACTTATCCTAAGATTTTCATCATTTTAATGCTGTCATTATTATCACACAAAAAAGTTTCGAAGAGAATTGAATTTGCAACTTTATTAAGTACCTAAGCGATTGCTACTTAATATTTTCATCGAGTCTGTCCGTCTGTCTGAGTATCACGATTATCTCAGGAACTACTCAACATATCTCAAATCCTTTTTCAGATATGAGTTCCTTGATATCTGACCGACCTCAACTTTGTTTTCGTTTGACGTAATGTTTTTCCTTTGGGGGTCAAGGGTCATGACAACATGAAAAATGAGTTTATAAAACATCCACCCTATCACCTATCGAGCGGAACAACATTTGTATTGGATATTTTTGTGGCTGCCAATGACTCCTAACATGACTCATTTACCTCAAAATGACCATTCAAAGTCAAACCGTATCCTTCTTCTTCAAGTCGACTAGGCCGACTGGGTCATTTGCTTAATCCATTGGCTCGAGCGTAAGATAAATTAAAATAGCATATTACTCACTCGAATCTCCGTTTTGGTGATTGTTACAAAACTTTTAGGTCAAACAAAGATTTGCGGTCTTTAAGATCTGGATAAGCTACGAATGACGACAAGGTAGTGCAAATTGGAAAGCTTGAAGATAAATTAGTTTGGCCGAGTGTAAGTTAATCGTCAATCACAATACGCTTTCATGATGCTTGTTTGGTACGGGGCCAACTTTTAGACCGTGTTATTACACTACAGTGTATTAATAAATTAGTATTATCAGTAGTATTTATAAAAATAACTAGCTACCACAATTACCAAGGGCTTTGACTTGGTTTCACCAAAGGTTAAAAAAACTGTTCCCATTTTCACCAAAGAAAGTTCAAACATTTTGGTGGAACACTTTCCAGTTTTCACATAAAACTATTTCTCCTTTGTAATTATTTAATAATTCTATTTTGTAATGAATAGGAAATTGCTGGTGGTATTCCAACTACAACTATTGGGATATGCGATATACAGATTCCAACTTGAAAACAGCGAGATTACTTTTCAATATTGTGAAATTCTAAAAGATTGTCTCAGATAGATACAACCATAAAGTTAAACCTTGTAATGCAAGTCTACATGTTTTTAAAAATGTGATTCAATCTGGAATAATTTTTATATAACTAATTCAGCTACATAATAGTTATAACGATTCATCCATAACGATCTGATGATCAAGGAAATACGCAGTATTGGTGCGTTTATGTTACACTTACCTAAAATAAGTTCTTTTTAAGTTATTACAAGTATCATTTCAGACATCATAAATTTATTCAAAAATTTAATGTCCTAACTGTAAATATCTAGGATATTAGGACAAGAAAGTGTAGCTCCCTAACATGTGGAATCTTAACTTTTGCAGTGCCATGATTGAGTTAAAAAACTAAATGTTAACTAAAATTAACTGAGAACGAACAATTTCATATTTTGAGTTCAAACTCATATCGCTCTATATCGAAAATAATATTTGTTAATTTTCAATACTGCGCTGCCTTAGCATTGATTTTTTTTGCAAAGTATAACAATAAACGTTGAATAAAGTTTGTCCGATGGGATTACAATTGGACTTGACGAAAAGTATTTGAAAACGAAGATTCTGATTCACTAAATGTAAGAGTTCGGATCTTGCGGTGATCACATAGGAGAAATTGGCAACAATTCATTTCTTAAACTGAAAAGTGTGAGTAATCGCTAAAATTATATTTTTACAGTTTTTTAACATTATTTTGTATTCTAGTTTTATTCTGGAGCCACTTTACCTAAGCCTCATTGGCAAATATGGCGAGTGCTCTTGAAAAATGACATCAGCGTATGTCGCGTCTAAACCAAATTCGGCATCCGTGTTAAAAAGGTACTTTGGTAAAGTGAAATAAACACTTTGTCAAATATATTTAGCATTAATATGTACGTATTTTGTCCAAATTTGCAGCAATACTCGAGATTTGTAGACACCTTGGCTGCCGTAATCATCATTCAGAAGGAAATCGATACATGGTACGCTATTGCTCGCATCCAGTCAAATATATTGAAAATGTCAAATTGAGAGTCGGAACTGGCAAAACAGAGTTTGAGTTGGTATGTGTCTTTCATGTATATTATTATTATTGCCTTATCTACTGAAATTTATAAGTAACTTGTATACTAGAGAAAGGACGTGATCCCACATAAGGAACTCAAAGACGGAAGAAGGGTCCATCTCGTGTTTTGGGTAGTATATAATCATCCAATCTTTACAGGATCCAAAATTGTTGAACCAATAGACATGTTTGTATACATTTATTATCTACATCGTCGTAAGCATGTTGTAAACAATTCTAAATAAGCAATAATTTTTAACTAATTAATAACTATCACATCATCGATTACCAATCATGTGTAATAAAATGTCCTGTGAAGCAACTAATATTACTACAGTTTCTTAAGTACATATGCCATCTGCGCAAATTAGTACTGTTACTTTGATTATTCTAAACAGAGCTGCAGTATAAGTCAAGCAGAGGCCATTGCATCTCCAATCGTGGTGACATTCAGTCAAACTTCAAACTACTTCAAATACGTATCATGCAAACAATGTAGATTGCTTCTCACGTACTATCATTAGCATCAGCATTGTGTAGTTGAGAAAATCATATTCTTATAGTTTGTAGATTCTTTGGCACAAGATCAAGGGATAGGCAATATGAATTCTTTGATAACGTGTTCTAGAAGAGGAGTTGGTATAAAATAGCATTGCTGCTTTACAAAAGAAAAAAGAAACAAACTCAAAACTCTAATTACCCTTGTCGAAACTAAATTAAATTGAATGAGCATCTTGTGATTATATAAAGTTGTTGTTGAATAGAATATGTGTCCTTGTCTTTAGTTGAGTTGAGGCATCAAGAATTTGTGTGGTTGCAATAATGGGTGTTTGTGGTTGTTCTCTAACTCTTTTGTTGTAGCTTGTCATTATATAAATAAATTTGTTATTTTTGAAGAAAAAAGTTCGATAAGTGAGGTTGCAGGGGTAATGTCAATGTTGTAAGACTTAATAACTGAATAGAATTCTGAGAAATATTTTAAAGTTCAAATCAAGGCTTTGTATTAGCACAGGTTATACTTACAGCCTAGGCACAAACGACCTTGTAGGTCGTTTCAGCTCTGATCAAAATGCACTCGCGTTTGACCTATTTAATGCCAATTTAGTCAAAGCCTCGTTTTCATGATGGACGCAAGGATCGCTTTGAATACGTTTAGGTGTAGAAATGTGACATACCTCGATCCAGAATTAAATTTTATTTTTGATTACCTTCTATTCTAATTTGACGATTTGGTTTATTCACACTTTCTATTATAAACTGGGTCAGTCCAGGCGAGGTCCACTGTATCGGATTAGGTTTGATTTGAATGAGAATAAAGCATGTGTGGTTTATTTTGAAATTAACTAGAACTCAATTAGGTTTAGAAAAAAAAGTTAAACTTTATTTTTTTTTGCAAACAGAACTCAGGAAAACATAATATATAGATATATATCAAATAAAAAGTATACGAAACAGAAATTTTCCTACCCTACAAATACTCTCCAGTAAAAATACCCCTGAGATCAAAAGATCAATGAGGAATCCGTGCTTACTCATGAATGCACATAGGCGGCATCTATTGCAAGAATTACTGAATCTGGTTTTTATGCAGTGAAGCATTACAACGGTTCGTTTAACAATATCAACTAAATTGCTTCTAATAATAATAATCTTCTAATAATCCATAAATGCACTAATAAGTTTCTTCAGTTTTATTTACAAAATTAGTTGCGCTTTAGCTGTAGTAATAATTTTTACAATAAGGCAAATGCACAGTTTGATCTCCAGTGACTGTATGCTTTTAGCATATGTTTAATTGAACCCACACCAAATGCTAATAAAGCAGTTGTGCCTAGAGGATACATTGTTCAGCCTCGAAAGCGATAGAGGGATTTAACCTTTGCTTTAGTGCCTGAACAACGTCCATGGCAATTAGTGCTTCAATATTCGAATATTTGTATTCGAACATTCGAATACGAATACCTCTTCTTACTGAATTCTATATTCGAATATCTGGCGGACCTATTCGAATAGTTTAAGTCAAAATCAATCACAGTGAGATCAAGTTCATATTGGAGGGGTTTTTAAATAATTACTCGCATGTAGTGTATTCAAATATTTTCCGCAGAGTGTTAGTTGGTTTAGCATCACGAGCCACTCTTTTATTTACATTTGTTTCATGGTGAAACTTTTCAAATGTGAACAGAAGTGACTTTGAAGCTTCTTGCACTACATTTGGTGATATGTTTGCACTTATTAGAGAACTAATCGCTTAATAAAGTCATCCTCAATTTTAATGAAATTAATCTTGACAATCTTAAAATCGTGTTTTTTTCAGTGTTTAATTTATTTTCCTAGTTTTCCCCATTAATTGCTTGAATGCAACCTATAAACTGAATGACTGCATTATTTTTTATGGAAAAATTTTGGTTTAGTGGAACGGCTCAGAATTTAATGACACTTATTTTCTACACTAATTGAAGTATTCTGAACATGAATATGAAAGAATTTTTTTCCAGAAATGTAAAACAAAAAAGTTATGAATTTTTAAAAATCTTCAAATACGAGCTGATATCGGATAAGTTGCTTCAATTGAAATCAAAATCCAGCATTTCTTCATCATCACTGTTGTCCTCGGTTTCAATTGGATCCATAACATCCATAACCGTCTTAATGATTTTTTTCCGAAAATGAAAAACAAAAAGTTCTGAATTTTTGAATATTTTGAAATATAAGAAGATATCGGCATAAGTTGCTTCAATCGAAAACAAAATCCAGCATTTCTTCATCATCACTGTGACAACAGAGGACATTTCTCGACCCAAAGGAGACAAAGGTGGATGATGTTAACATCCCATGGTAACACCCATAACCCGCTTAATAACAACAGCATACGTTGGGACACCTCTGGCCCGAAAAAAAAATCCTCCTACACGCCTCCGGCGGCTGGAGCCACAAAACGTATGAATAACGCCGATATCTGCTCATATTTCAAAATTTTTAAAAAAATCATAACTTTTTTGTTTTCATTTTCGGAAAAAAGAATCTTTCACATTCGTGTTCAGAATACATCAATTAGTGTAGGAAAAAAGTTTGGTGACAATCTGAGTGGTTCCACTAAACCAAAATTATACCTTTTTTTTATTTTTATTTAAAAGTGTACGTTGCTATCTTTGGCTTGTTAAGATTGGATTGTGATAAGTACCCTTTGAAGAAGTGGCTGGGAAGGGAAGAGCACAGCACTAGCAAGAGAAAGGAATGCTCCCGAGTGATTTGCACAATATAATCAACGCCTATAATCAATCACAACTTTTCAACCCTTGCAACTTGAGTAATAATTAATGTTTTCACAATGCGGATTTGCGAGGTGTCAATTTGGCACTACCCCCTGCCTTTTTCAAATTTCCTTACTCTTGCACATGCCATTACTCATGCTATTACTAATTCTACTTTTTTCAAGTTTAGTTGACTCAAACAACTTTGACGTGAAGTATTGGAGAAAACCTATTTTTTTAATTCTAAAACACATTTTCAACGCTGGCGTCAGAATTTCTTGAATTGAAAAAAGTAGTTTAGTTGTCGGTTTAAGCGATTGTCAGCATGATTAGATGCCAGCATTAAACGCTCAACAATTATTAGCTCACTGATTAAAAAATAGAAGTGCTACAAAATATGTTTACGGTAGAATACATAAAAAAGATGTGTCCAACCGAGTGGGTCAAATGACTCATGTGGTTGATTGGTTCCCCCACTGCCAGAACCAGAACGCCGGTGCAAATCCCGATTTCCACTGTAAAAAATTATTTGCCATAATTTTTTTTTTATTTCTATTCCTATTACCTGTATTTGCCCGTATTTTTGTGAGTGGACTGCCCCATTTGAAGGATAGGAAAATGATCCAGTTTTACCAGTTACATGCGTAAGTTCTTCATAAACATGTCCCTCTCGTTACATGTTGACCACCCACTAATGTCAAATTTTTTTTTATAATTTTAAGTAATATCTACAGAGAAAGTTAAATTTTATATATTTCAATTAAAATTTTATAACACCATTTGTCTATTCAATTAAGTGAGTAGAGGTTGAGATGTAAATAGTTAAACCATCGTCTCATGAAGCGGCAGTAACTTTAATGTACCTTTTTAAGTTTCTAGTTTTTAATTTGAAATTTCAAGGGTGGTCTGTTTGTCAAGTGAAAATCGAGAAACCCAGGCCTGGTTGCCTGAAGGTGGTTTTTAAACGGTTCCTAATTTGGTTCTCTAGCTTCAAAACCATAGTTTTCATGAAATTAAATAAATCACAAAAATACAAAAGCAGTTGTCGAACCCGCTTGAGTTTCTAGTTAGATAGTTGCGAATTGATGCGCATTTTTTTTTTATAAAATCCATGATGCATTAAATTATTTCTTGTAGAATAATTTTGTGTGTCTTTAGTTATTTCAAATTCGAAATAAACTAGAAGATAGTGATGAAAAAATTATAGTGTAGCTGTGTCTCCATTGCCCATGTTTTAGCAGCATCAGATTCTCCTTATAAACCGAATTCAAACAGTGCTCCGCTAGTATTAATTTTGAATTTCATTTTTCTCATAACATTTCTCTGCAAAAAGTAGGCATCCAATTATCCGAGTTTTTCTCTTTGTTTCAAGCAATTTTGCGAGTGAGTACTACAATGTGCATGACAAAACAAAAGAATAACCTTACTAATCACTTTTATGGTTTATAATTTTAGGCGAGAATGCCAGTTCTCAAGTCAATTGTTTTGTTTTTGCTAATAGTCGTAATTCCCATTGGCTCATATGCAAACAAGGTAAGAAACCAAAAATGACAAAGTTGTCTTGTTTTTATTATCTCTGCAGTTAATATTTTTATACACACATTTTAAACAAATTTGTGGTAATAAGCATTGCTTTTGCATACAAATTGCTAAGAAAATTGAAAATCTACATAGCTAAAGAAGGTGTTGCTGCATAAACCACAAAATTTGCACAAAGCCTTTCAACAATAAACACATTACATACCTTTTGAACCAAACGCTTTGCTAAACTTAATTTTCAACAACAATTTGCAAAAATGTTTATAGATCCCGAATTAAATACATTTACAGTTTCCGCTTTTAATTAAAAAAATCATTGACATTTATATGTCTTTATTTCTTACCCCATGTATACCTAACATAAAAAAATTATATGTGGGTCATGAAATCTTTTATGCTGGTAAATTTTTAATTCTCAATTTTCAACTTATTTATGATTAGAAGATTCGGAAAATTTTTGGTTTAGTGGAACCACTCAGAATTTAATGAAACTTTTTTTCTACACTAATTGAAGTGTTCTGAACACGGATAAGAAAGAATTTTTTTCCGGAAATCAAAAACAAAAAAGTTATGAATTTGTGAAAATTTTTAAATATGAGCAGATATCGGCATAAGTTGCTTCAATTGAAACCAAAATCCAACATTTCTTTATCATCACTTTGACAACCGAGGACAGTTCTCTACCCATAGGAGACAAAGGTGGAAGATGGTAACACCCCATGGCAACATCCATAACTGGCTTAATAACAATAGCATACGTTGGGGACCGAAAAAAAATCTTCCTACACGCCTCCGGCGGCTGGAGCCACGAAACGTATGAAAAACGCCGATATCTGCTCAAACAGTGGCCCTCGTCTAGAGTGACGTTGGATAGAACAAACCCCGGTTACAATGAAGAGGAAATTTGAACAAATAGACAATTTTAATGGGGATTTCAAAATTTTCAAAAATTCAAAACTTTTTTGTTTTCCATTTCCGGAAAAAAATTCTTTTATATTCGTGTTCAGAATACTTCAATTAGTGTAGAAAAAAGTTTGGTGACAATCTGAGTGGTTCCACTAAACCAAAATTATACCCAAGATTCTTTCACTTTTGATCATGACATTAAACCCTATCTATATGACTATGTATATTGCTGATGTAGACTGTTTATGAGTGGCGGCATCGGGAGCAGAAACTAACAAAAACTAATTTTACAGCAAAACGTATGCAAGTTGAACAAAGGTAACAATAAAGTAAACTTGACTTTGAAAACTTTTACATATTGCAATTTTCTGTTAGCAAGCCGACAAATTTTTTATTGAACAATGCGTCGTATGAGGCCAATGGTGCTATTATATGGCTAGATTTTACGGATGAAGAGAGAACTCAATTTGGAATCAATCATGGCTTCTTTATTCAACAAGGACTAATCCTGACGCCGGCTACGGTAAATTATTCAATTCATTTCATAAACTAATGCATTACTTGTTGTGCAACACTGGCTTTAAAGCAAAAAGAGAGAGAGGAATAATGTATTTATTTACCTACCAAATAATTTTAATAATATTAATGTTTATCTACCTGTATTACTTTTAGTTTAACCTTGATAAAAGCTTCCCATGCATTGATTTTTTGATTTCTTTATCATGTTATCCGATTTTTTTCTGCTTAAGTGCAGTAATAGAGAGCTTACTCAAAAAAAAAACTGGAAGACAAATTCTAATATTGGACTTATAAATATAAAAATATAATTGGAATGTGGAAATAATAATAAAATTTGAACGTTTGAAGTACTTTAACATTGTAGAACTGTGAATCTCCATCATTTACGAGACAAGACGTTTTTCTAAACGTGTTCCGCAACAAAGAATTCGTATGGAAGATTCGTGGGACAGTTCGCGCTGATGGGAAATTTGGATTTCTGTAAGTTTAAAAAAAACTACTAAACTTACTTACTCAATTTTCTCTTAAAAATTGGATATAAAGTAAAAGAAGAAAAAGTGATTAATTGCATTTAAGGAAAGCATTATAATATATGATAATACATAACGACTACAGCTTATAAGTGAACTTTTAGATTTGCCGATGTTAATGCCGGGATAGCCGGCATGCAGATGCAACCAAACTTCCGAATTGGAACCTTGTTTCAAGATCTAAGAATTGATCAATCATCTGAAGCGGTTGAGGTGGATGAGGACGAGTCAATTAATGGCTTACTGGTGTTCAAGTATTCTAGGCAAACGAGGATTATGGTAAGCCAATTATTTGCCGCTCATTGTTTATTGTATTAGCACACATATTCTCTCATGTTTATAAAATCGTAACTTTTTATTTATTTGAAATGTAATTGATAGATGCCACGTTTTTCTTCGAATAAAAATTTGAACATCCAGGAACCTGATCCAGGTACAAATCAAAACTATGTAACGCAAATCGGCACGTTTGGAGATAAACTAGTTCCGAGCAATGTTATACGAACAGCCAACAAGGAGACAACTAATACGTTAGTTTTTCATTAGTTTATTTTTTCGCCAAAAACTTTTCTAAATACATTTTTCTAATACATTTCTCATAAACTCTTAAACTGCGCCTGTTCCTTGGAATTTTTATTTAATATTATATATAATTTCTTTTACAATCTTACTTTTCACAAATTTTCGTTGAATCCCGGATCTTAACATATTTGTCTGCTTAACGCTTGTACCTTGCACCTGCATTTTACGTACAAGAGCTCATTAAACATATGTGCTGAATTAATTAGCTAACACAATAATACTTTATTGTAACTCCTAGACAAGTTTTAGTAGTATTCGAGCCAGCATTATTGCAGAATGAAATTTACACATTCAAGTTTGACAACCGACAGCTTACATTTCAGTACCCAGAAGATCCTAGGAGCTTGTCGGATCAAAATACTACAACCATAAACCTAAAGCATGTAATACAAACTTTTGTACTTTAAAGTTAAAATTATGGTTAGTTATTAAAATTTTGTTCTGTATTGAATACAGCTCGAAGGTATGTGGAAATATGAGGTGCCGGCAATTAAGCCAGGAAACAGTGCTCTCCAAGTTTACCAAAATCCACCCCAGGGCACTACTGGTATTGGAGCTTACATTTGCAGTTACGCTTTAAGTCGATCAAGTGAACAAGGAAATACAAAATATCGGTAGGCATATGTTCACTCTATTAATAAAAGGATGATATTTTTTTAAAGAATTAAGAGTTGGTGCAAAAGAAATACTTAAATATAAGTGTTCGTGAAGGCAGCGATTTGCATTCGGTTTTGGTATTTGAGCATTAGCGCTCAAGAGGCGGGTCTATTGAATTAAGCGTTTAATTAAGGCATTGGTGGAAGAGGAAGCGAAGACGCGTCTCCCTTTTCCTTGTCACGAATCCCTCTGAGCGAAACCAAGCGAAGTGAGGCCCTCGTTCCTCGCTCTTCGCTTCCTCCTTCCATTCTCCCTCAGTTCTCTTTTCCCTT
>VYYI01003463.1:0-12152 GCA_021029175.1 Bilobella aurantiaca
CTTGCCAAAGGCCTATTGGTGGAAAATGTAGCATATCAACCGACTGTCTCACGAACGAATGTGAATCAAGGAAGTGCTCCTGCGGATGGGGTGCAGATGCACACCCTTTAGGAAATCGCTGCATTTGCAAGGGCTCCAACTTCTGGAATACCACTATAAACTTTTGTCAGCGGTATTCTAATTCATTTTACAACCGGACTCTGGGAGAGATGTCTTGTGCTGACTATTCAGCAGCCTTGCTGCACACTACTCATGTTTAGAGTAGTGCCTTCTAGTCATTTGAATGTTCAATAAACAATTCTACAATTGTTCATTGTTGTGTCTAGCGCAGCGTGCACATTATTGTAGAGGGCATTGCCCCTTCCGGGTCAAGAGGTGAGTCCCTGCACCTCAGTGAGGGAGTTTGGTAGAGGTTGACGGCCAGAGATAGGTCACGCAGCGCTTTACCTGGCGACCGTGTTGTGTGCCTCTCCGGAAGCTGAGGTCAACGTATTTTGGCCTCCGAGCAGTGTCCTAAAGGTCACAGGAGTCGCCTTAAGGGAAGAGGTCACGTTCCCAAACTCGAACACCAAGAGTTGCGATTGCAATGTTCCAGGAGCAGCATTCTTCAGCAACTATCGTGAATGTAGATTTCCTGACGGTTCCTTAATTGGAACGAGAACGACGTGCTAAGTAGTTGTCATGTAGCAGTGACCTGATTCTAATGTAGAATCCACATCTTTGGTAAACGTTACTGTATAAAAGTTACTAAAATAATTTACTATATGGCTATTACATTATTCAACTATGTTGCGTCAACTAATATGGCGGATTGTGAGGTTAGGGTTTTTTCAAGCAAAAACATTTATTATTTATGTAATTATTTGCAAACCGCATCGCTTTCGCTGTAAGTGCTGGTATTCGTCAACTCAAAAGAGGCCGTCATAGCACCACTGAAATTTAAGTCAAGTGCTTTTAAATTTTTTGTTCGAATCGGGTTAATTAGATAGCCCTGACATCATTAAGTTTTGAAAGAAAGTGCGCGCTGTTGAAATTTCAGTATAATAGATGCCTGCTCTATTCCTTTTTTCAAAACACAAATTTGATTTGTGTAGTAAAACAAATAGATGTCAAATTCTACGACTGAGGAAGTACAAATTTGAGTCTTGCAAAACTCTCTCCCTCTACTATGCCCCTTGTCATTTTGTTTTTAACTTTTAATTGCGTAATAACTTAAACAGCTTTGCATCAAATGTTTCGATCAAAGATTGCTTTTGAGGAAATGAGTAAAATGTAATCACAAATTCAAAATCAACTCCCTTAAACCAGGTCTTACAATCATGCCGAATACCTACGTTTGACCTCACCGAAGTTTTTTTGGCTACAAAAATTCTTGAAAACTCTGAAATTTTATCCACCGAAATTTTTTTTGATACATATAGTAGAGTCTCTGTCAACAATTTTGAATTTACTAAAATAAACTGCGTAATTGGCTAAAATTTACCATAGTACCTACCGTCCTGATTTGTTTGTGCGTGCGTTCTTATTGCTCTAGAAATTTACAATCAATTGGATTTTTACATAATGAGCCCTAATACCAAAATATTGGGATTTTGGGTTCTTTCTTTTGCTTAAAAATTTTATCATTCCAGGAAGTTTCGGTAGGGAAAATTTATTATGCCATTTCAAAATTTTCAGTGGCCGCAAAAACTTTGGTGGCTAAAACTTCAAGCTTTTTCATTATAAACTTTCAGCATTTCAGTGACCGAATAGTGCACGTTGTTTTTTTGGCTTATTTATTCAATAAATGGTTTATTTTTTAAAACCATAATCAACACGAGTAAAAGGTAATACACTTGCATTTGCAAAATTATAAATTGTTATGGTAAATATACGAAATATATGGAGTTATTGAAGTCGGTTTAAACTAAAATGTTAAATTGAAATTGTAAAAATGGTGTTGTACATGAACAGTTGGACTGAAAGTGAAAGTGTTGTATTTCATACAAATAGGATTTTGAGTTTAAGTTAAGAAGTTTGCAGATTTTGCCTGTGCGAGAATGTGTCTTGGAGTTTTATGGTTTACTAGCAATCAAATTTCAATCGTTGACTGATATGCCGCGATTTAGTCATAGTTATAAGCAACATAGATTTCGAGATTTTAATGAATTTGCTTAGGTTAAATTTGACATTATATTACGTTTCAGTTTCTAGGGTTGTTTCCTAAACAAAATAGAAAAGATTAGTAGAAATTTTACCCGTTTTGGATTCGGTAGTGCGGCAGCCCTGACTCAGCAGGCCACTACCACCGAGTCCCAAATTCCAAAAAGGTTATCTCGGGTGGGATTCACACCCACGCCCTTCTCCAATCCGGGGAGATGCTCTACCAACTGAGCTATCAAGGCTTGTTGGCATTTGGACTCTCTCTTCTCTCTCATGTGTAGCTCGCTTCCGCAGGTCTCTCCCTGGTACTGCTACAGTAGCGAAATTCTGAGTGCGAATTTTCAAATAACGCTAAAGTTATTGCCTAACTAAAGAAGGTTATTCTTAGTTAAATCCTCATGTTGTTTTTAGTAAATGCGAAAAAGTCAAATCTGTGCTGTTGAAGAAGTTGCCTAGTCGGTGAGACTCGACAAGTAATAATTCGCCTCAATTTGAAGCAACTATTTTCAATGTCCGAGCGTGTATTATTGGTAACTTTTCCCAAAGGATTGTCTCTTTACAACGCTTAAAACAAATAGAATCGAATTGAGTTTGTTGCAAAGCTTTAAAAGCTTAAAAAATGTATGGGCAAATGCTGAACATTATATTCAGGGCCGGACATAAATACATTTTGCTTTCGGATGGCTTTAGCACGAATGAATATGTGCCTTATTCATACGAATGTTCAAGTTCCAGTGCCAGAAACGAAACGAAATCGGTTTCCAGTTCCGTTCCAGTACCAGTTCCAAGAATTTTGGAAACAGCCCAAACCGTGTCGTTCTAGTTCCGTTTCCGGTTCCATGTTCCCTTGGAATCGTTTCCCCAAAGAAACGGAACCGGAACTTTTATAAATTCAAATGAGTAAAAACACGGGAATTTTTCAAATTTTATGTAAAG
Organism: Bilobella aurantiaca; assembly: GCA_021029175.1. Taxonomy (NCBI): domain Eukaryota; kingdom Metazoa; phylum Arthropoda; class Collembola; order Poduromorpha; family Neanuridae; genus Bilobella; species Bilobella aurantiaca. The sequence continues at coordinate 3,079 of VYYI01003463.1, forward strand.
TTTTACTGTTTTGCATGTTTTTGATTTGAAGAATTATAAGACCACTACATTTTGTAAAGAAATTGCATATTTACTAAAAATTTACTGAAAATTGCACTTTCAGTATATTTTTACAGCTATTACTTAGTACGGCTTAACTTTGTGAAGGATTTCTACCCCTCGTCATGTGGGAAAAAATTGTCACCGTGCTAATTCCACATTAGCACGGTGACAATTTTTTTCGTTTCCGGTTTTGTTTCGTTTTGTTTCCAGTTCCGTTTCGTTTTCGCAATTTTTAGACGGTTCCGTTTCCTATTCAGAATTTTCAGTGCGGATTTTGTTTCCGTTTCTTGGTGGAAACGCAACGGAACGGAACTTGAACATCCCTAGTTATTCTTGTAATTCTAGATAGTTTCCTAAATTTGCATATTCAAATCTGGAACCGAAACCCACTCCAAAGCCTGTCAATAAACTCAAATATATCTATCTTGCTAATATGAGACGCTAACAACTCAATGACAGCGACACAATTAATTACTAAAATTATCAAATAAAAAATTTCACAATCCACTTAGTTATCACAACTGTTGTCGTTCGCAAAGCTGTCAAATTTGGCATTGAAGCGGAAACAGGAACTGAAGCTTACATTTTAAAAGAATATTATATTTTTAGAACAGAAGTAATATTTAAAAAAAAGTGGGTCACATACAAGTGATACTACAAATGCGCTTGAAATCTACTTGACGCAACATGTTAAAATACTAGTATATACGTCGTGAAAATATAAACCCATTTGAATTGTTGTGTTTTTGAAAAAGGAATTATGCCAGAAAAATTCGCCAAAATAGCTTCCTTTCAGGATATGACTAATTTAGCCAAGTACCACCCCCTTTTACACTGTCATCAGGTTTATTGAACATTATAAAAGTATAAATTATTAAAGAAAGTCTTAGAGGTACATGTCAAAATCATTAAAGGTCAAAATCAAAATAAAGCAAGTTTTCATCCTTCGTTTGCATTATTTGCGTTTTCAATTTATTGGAACAGTCCCGGTTGAGAAAGACATCGAGTTCCCTAAATGTGGAGTTATCAGCCGGGTATTTTGTTAGAGAGTCCAACAGCAGTTCAATAAATGACACGGAATCTGTCCGTAGCACCCCTTGTGTGTACCGTTTTCTTTCCATGGTGCCCGAGTTTTATTCCAGCAAGACGTGTTGCATAGAGAGCTGTAAGCTGCAAAATTTGCACTCAACGAAGGCTCCTAGGTTTACACAAGTCTCGCTGTTCTGAAGGGAATTACTTTTTGACAATTGCCTATAGGTTTGGTCAATATTTGTGTGCTAGTGAGTGGGGGAGGGTGGTTTTGGCCTGTGATTTGACGAGGAAGGTCCGAGGTCTGAAGCTAATGAGGTTTCTGCTGTGCAATGAACGTGGGTCAATTTTTGTTCGTGACTAAATTGGTGATGTCGTGAAGTGTCGTGATGGTACACAATATGATTATTTATTTTTTTTATAAATCTGTTTCGGGATTTGTATGACTTTTAAAACTACGCCTCCGAATTCCACATCCTGTTGCTGTTAAATAAATTTGCATTTAGCAATTAAACACAAATATACTCTTGTCTTCTTCAACATCTGCACACAACACGAAGGAGATGATCCGCATAAAGTATAAATAACATGCGTAAATATTCATACGTTAACGTGACATTTGTTAACTCATAACAAAGATAGACTGCTGCACCAACTCCACATACAATGCAAAAAAAAAAAGATTGAAATAATGCCGTCGGACAAAGTTACTTGCTTGAATTGAAATAAGGAGTGCAAATAGTCTTCAAGCACTAATTTAGAAGGGTTTGTACATCGACCGCTGAAATATTCCTGAATGAATTATGCAATGTAATCGTTGATTGATTATTCCGGAACGATCAGCATCCATTGAAGTTACTTTAAAGTACACGTTGTAGCTACAAAAGTACTTAGCACCGTAATATATTTGTTTTTGCGGCTTCTGTCTATAAGCTTTAGAAATAAATGCATCGAGCTCCCCATTTTCAACAACAAATATTCGTGTAGTGCATTTGGCAAACTCTTCAAGAAGCCGAGATTCTGGATTGCTAACATTTAAGTAAAGAACTGTTCGATTTTGCCAGAGTTCAAGCTTCTTTTTATTGTTGTATGTTTCGTTCTGTTTCAATCTAAATTTTTCATAAAATACATGTTTCACAAACAAATTGCTCATGGGAAACTTTGCTAGTGCTTGGAAGTAATAAGAATGAGGTTTGAAATTTCCCGACCTTCGAAGTTCGTCCTGTAAAAGGTTTATTTCACCTCGGTTTACCTCGATTAATATTTTAAAATTAAGTTTCATTGCTTCATCAAGCGTCTTGATATGAGTTTGCGGTAACTGCGCAGTAAGATCTGTAGTAATGCAACTACGGTAGTCATTTGTTAACAAGATACTGCCGACAAGTATTGTCGAGAGAGAAATTGAAAAATACACGATAAGTGAGGTATCTGTAGTTTCTACCAAAGTTGGTCCTATTTGGTTCACTGGCAATTGTATAATCAGTTGAAATAAACTTGGAAGCATAATTGAAAATTCGACCGTGCAACCGAGTAATGTTAGCTGTTGAGCGCAATGGATTATAATGGATTAGATTGCGAAACGCTGTCAATAGCTTTACTATGTTTTGGTCTTTTGAACTAACAAAAGAATTCTTTTTGGTATACCCTCAGCCCATTTTTATACAACACAAATTCCAATCTTAAGAATAATATTAATTTAATAATAATCTAATGCCGAGATCTAATCCCGGCACCCGCACAGTAACCAGCACAGAAAAAAGTGGTGGTGTGGTAGTGGTGAGTGGAGGCCTGGAAAGTTGCGGCTGTGGAGGCTGAACATGGGTCGGTATGCGTAAGGTGGTGCTCAGCCTCTGCCTAAGCAAGAGGCTCCTCGGTGGTCAACCCCACGTTCAATGTCCAGCAGAAAATCCATTAGCTTCAGAACTCGGAACTTCCTAGTCAACTGAGAGGCCGAAACCACCCTACCCCACTCACTAGCACACGCAACATTGACCATGCCATAGTCGAATGTCAAAGAATCAAAAAAAATAATATGTTGTTGTTGCTAAACTATAAAAGAAAAGTTAGAAAAAATGGCTTTCCAAAGTAGAAAAATATAAATAAATAAAAAAAGCCGAAACGTGCGTAACAAAAGTAGGGTAAGGGAGGGGAATTGGAGTCTAGAGTTAGACAGAGAAAATGTTAGCTTCGCATTGAGCGAGTGAACGGGAATACGCATGTGTCAACCCAAAGGCTATTTTCCGTTCAGTAGGGATATGTTGAAGTTCAAAAGAGAACATCTCGGAAGCGATGCATCTCTCCTTGGTCACACAAACAATACCCGCATTCTAATCAAGGCTAGAGATGGGCATCGCTCTTAACTTAAATGTAAGAATAAAAAATACTCCTGCCCTAAGACGTGTGGCTACCTAGTCTATACTATAATATAGTTGTTGGCGGTTGTTGTTCTAGTGGTTTACAGCTTTTTTCTCTCCCATAGCCAGCGTGGAGGCGGGGTTTCTAATCCCTCGGTTAGCCACAAAAGCCTTTGTCATTGGATTTCCCCTTAAAGGATTTACTTTGCTACTGGCCTTGTGTATCTTCGTTGTGAGGCGTACACAGGTAGAAGATATAGAAATTTCACGATAGGTTTCCCAATGGCCTTGATGTAATCCTAAAGACAACCCTCATTTGTATGAGTCACCTACAGTTATCATGCGAAAGCTACGGCAGTACCTCACGTGAAGTTGGTGTCCTCGGCCTTTGTGCTTTAGGTTCGTAAAACAGCTGAATGTTAGTCAATAGTGATTGCTTGATGACAACATCTATGCTAATGAGTCGTTATCCTCCCACATTCCTGTCCTTTCTTTCACGTTGACCACGTGAGGTGATGCTCAGCCTCTGCCTAAGCCAGAGGCTCCTCGGTGGTCAACCCCACGTTTATTGCCCAGCAGAACCCCCATTAGCTTCAGACCTCGGAACTTCCACGGCAACTAACAGGCCGAGATCACCCACCTTCCACTCACTAGCACACGCAAACATTGACCAGGCCTATAGGCAAATGTCAAAGAGCATCAAAAGAAGAACAGAAAAAAAAACTACAAATCGTTCTTCTGTCACCGATGCTTCATAAACTGCCAGAGCAACGGACTTCATAATTGACAGATAAAACGGGTATGCATCTGGGGTGGTTTAGCGTCAAACTCTAGTCAATTTTTACTTCCGGTTTTTCTAGGGTGAAAGGTCGAAAGTCGAAATACCCTAAATTTAAAGTGTTTTGTTTTATACCGCAAAGTCCACTGTTGCTATGGAGGTTATATTTTATACATAAATGAGCTTTGTAAATGGAGTGGTTTCTGGCAACACTCGGGGCAAAAAAAACTGTTGGAGCTATGGGCGCCAAGTTTTGTACATAAATTAGATTAGTATGTGGTATGCTTCAGGGCTCAATGCCGGGTAATATTGACTTAAGTGAATCGGAGTTGCCCAAGAGGTTAGAGCATCAATCTCTCTCCCCTAGGTGCCGGAGATCGAATCTTACCATAGGCATACATTTATGTGTGCCAGGGTATCTCGATCCGCCCAGAAAACAACGCTGTTTCTCAATAGCAGTGACCGAAATATGCACATTATTGCGCATGCTCGGCGTGAGTTTCACTATCCTAAGAAATAGGTAGTGGGCTCCCCGTTACAAACATACAATATTGACTTCCAATCTCAAAGGTCAAATGTCAAAATGCCCAAAACTTAACATGATTTATTAAATAACACAAAACCGCTGGAGTAGCAAGAGCCATAATTCACATGTAAATGAGGTTGATATCTTTGGTGTTTTAATGTTAATTTTAACTCCAGACGAATCCTAATCTGTTTTACCCGGTCAAAGATCAAATGCCAAACTGAACAAAAATGATACGCGTATTTTGTTATCCTACAAATGCAATCAGAAACTTGGTTTCGATTTTTAGCGAGGATTTTCTAACAGTTATTGCCATAATAGATTGGATAGCAACACATTCCGGGGTTTGTCAATTATAGTGTCGGCGGGAGTATTGTTACTGCGGGAAGCTGCTGGCAAACAATGCAGCTAAGTGTATTGTGAATTAGAAAAAAAAACATGTGTGGATTTTTATGTTAATTGAAGTAACTTTTGATAAGTCTCCCGTACCTAATATGTAATACATATTAGTACAAGCAAATTCACAAAACTGAGGGTATACCAAACACTTACCTTATAGCATGGTGGGATTTCAAATATTGACTATTGTAGTAGAATTGTAAGTAACAATTGTCACTAATAGCAAAGGAATGCATGGTTTCAAAAGTATCGCTAAGTTCTGAAAGGTGTTCACTATAGAGTTCTGCGTAAATAGTCGTGTAGCAAGGATGCTGTAAAGTTAAATAAATTCTCATTGCTCCAATTTGACTGTATTGTATTTGGTAATGTGTAACAAAAGTGTGCATTGAAAATGCACCAGTTATCGGCTTGAAAAATTTTAAAGGAAGGACGTCTTTGTAGAGCCATACTCTGTGCGTCACCCTTCCACAGACAATATGAGATTTCCTCTTTTTCGACATTATCTTCACATACTAGAAGCCAACTGAATGTTTTATGAACGAAATCAGCGTCGACATCATTGGGATACCCAGAGATTAATAGTAGCATGCATAGTTGTCTTAAATCAAATTTCTTACGTTTTAGTTTTAATGCAAAGTTGCGGATAACCTCTTGATTTTCTGACCGACTGAACATGATTATAGGCGTTTCTCTGTTGGGTGAAATATGTTCAAAGTTATCGAAACCGGCAATATTGCTGCACTGGTTGTAGGCTAAAATAATACGGTGCACTACGTCATGACTATAAACAGCTTTAACAATAAAGTAATGCAAAATAAGTGATACAATTGTTAATTTGAAAAACATTATGAACTAAGATGTTCACAGGAACTTAGAGTCTTTAAAAAATCAATTGGGAGTATTTATGTTCAAAATTGTAATAACCCGCTTGTGGAATATGGGATTCTAAATAATTCACTGGGTGACCATGGAGTTGGCCCAGCTATCTGAGGACTGATTATTAAAAAAGCTGTCGGTAGATGTCTGATTTAAAAATAATAAATAACCGGAAGTGTCACGACGAGTGTCATAAATTCTTGGTACTACCTCAAATCCCCGTAACTAAAGACACTTATATTTTATGCCAGAATGATTAATTTTTTCTTAGCTATTCAATTTTTGAAAAACGTCACTTGCACACGTTATAAATGAACAAATTTGCAGTTTGAGAAAGAGAGAGTGTGGATTTAATTCTATTAAAATGGTGTCTTCTGCGAGATTCCATTCAAAACTTGGTCCCTTCACGCTCAAGGATACAATTGCCTTTGTAAAATTTCGTAAATTCTTCTTGATACTTTCGGTCCTTAAGAATTGTATTTTTGTATGAGGTTTTTAGCAAACTTACAATATACAACACAAAGCGAAATATCTGTTGCGAGGGATTAATTGGTTTAATAACGTGTGCACGACAGTGAATATTACTGAATTTAAAAAACTTCAACAAATTACATCCGTCAAAACAAATTATTTTTTAATTACATAAATTTAATTAATGTTGAGCTTAAAAGTATTATCCTTAAATTCCTTGCATGTAAGAAACTATTATGAATTTTGGTGCGACGTAGCTTGAATCTCCGTGTGACTCAGCTTTTAGTTAGATTGAAAAGGGATCCATTTCTGCACATAGAATATGCTACTAAGCTACTAAATTAGTAAGTGTGTTGGAATAATCTAATAAAATTGTAGTGTTAAACAGCCTTCGGATTTTTAGACGTTAGGAGTAGTAAATATCTTTATTAAAACTTAAAGGTAAAATCTCAGAGATAATACAGAAGTGAATTAAGGGAAGTCAAAACGAGAACTGTCTGTTGAAAACATATTGTCACGGTCACGACGTCGATGAACTCGAGGACGCCGTGCCCGCGACGCCAATAGGTTATTTAGCCCGTAGGCACATTTTATGCAGATGTGTGTCTGCGTTAGTTAGTCTTATCAGTAGATGTAGTTTTGTCATGTCTGGTTAGGTTTAGGTTCCTAGCGTAGAGTTCATGAGTTTGTCCTTGTGTGCCCGTGTATAAATAGACGTACACGTCAGTTAGTAGGGGCTCTTCCAGGTTAGTTCACTTTTGGCCCTTGTCCAGTCCAGTAGCCGTAGTCGTCGTAGCCCCGCCATGGCCCCTTGACCTTGTCGCCCCTATTGTCGTCAATAAAGTCAGTCGTCGTCATTTTTGTCATTGTCGAGTCCAGCGCCGCCGTTTATTGTCATTGCCAAGCAAGTGTCGCGCCCCACCTCTACCAGTTGAGCGCATCCACCCACCGTCGAGCCGCCACGTCGTTAAGTTTCGCTGGCACCTCGGGTGCAGGGTTACAATATTCTACGCTAAACTAAAGTGAGAAACGGCGAACTTAGTCCTAGATTTTAGCTTAGCATTTTCTAAAATTATGTTCCTTAACTAGAGGAGAACAAAAGAGTTTTTAGAAAAGACGGGAACGGGAACTCGGGGTTGAATTTCCAACAAAGTGAAGCCTTGTACTAGGACGGGTTTTTTGGCTGGTTAAAAAAAATGTTGTATGTGTTATTTGGATAGCTTTTTTTGGAAGTTTTCTAGTTGATACTTAAAGGCTGAAAGCTTAAATGAGGGTAATGACGGGACAAAGAGGTGCAGAAGACTTTGTCTTATTTTGGGTTTTAATGTCAAACTGCGAAAGCTACCATCAATATGACAAGCTAAGTTGAGTTGAGAATAGTGTAATATAATGGGTTACAGAGAAACGCCTTTTGAACCGCCGAAAAAAAGGGATGTTAACCCAGGATAAAGTAAACGTAAGGATTTTACTTCCTTTTACTACTCACTGGTAACAGCCACAAACACCACTACTTACAGGATATACAAATAGAAAATCCTACTCTAAACGGATGTTTAATATTGAATTTATATAAACAAAAAACTTCATTAGCTGTTGGGATCATAAGTGGAATTTTTTGCTTAAGCTACTTTAACGTTTGCCGTACTTTAAAATACCTACTTTATTTTCAACTTTGATTTTAATAATAAATTAATATGTTTTACATATTGATCTTGGGCTTGCCATATATCATTAGAATGATTGATTGATTGAAATACTTTCTTTATTTCAAGTTTCTATACATAAGTATACATAATTATACATTTTCATAAGCACACCCATAGCTTTGTAAATACTCAAAGATAGCAGAACAGAACGCAACGCATGTTAAAATAAACTTGAGTCAAAATAATTTTATCGAAGTAGTGGTAAAATATGTGTTAAGTATCAAACACTATTCGTATACTTTGAGTCCACCTTGTATTGCAATAAACTTATATCAACGTGATGTACAATTTACAGTACGCAAATCATATTTTCATGATTTGTTCAATCTACAATCTACTGCAGCCAATGGTCTCGAGGGTGAGCTCTATCCGCAAGCGGACGGAGGATGCGTACACCCAATGTTCTGACAGCAATTCGGTCAGAATTGTGTTGAAAACCCAGTGGTAAAACCAGACACATGTAAAAGGAGGCGGCTTATAGGGTTCGAACCCACGAATGCAGTGTGGAGAGTGGCACTACACTGCGGTTGCTATCTTACGTACACACTCATTGTTAGCATGTACACAATTAGCACCAATTTCCGCTAAAATTGCCATGAAGCCAAATGCAATAAAACTGAAGAACAGTATATATGCCGCTAGTAATAATCCACTTTTAAAGTCCAGTGTCTTAACATTTTTTTCCGGTAAGTTTTGTAACGCAATAAACTTTTTTATTTTGTTGCGCCGCACACTAACATCCGACCCTGCTCCTTCGTTTATATAATCGAAGATTCCTGACTGCCGCATTTGATCGAATCTACTATGCAAAAGCTTTGTCCGATCAGGAAGCATTGAGCCTACAATCCAAAATCGCGTATGAGACAAGTACTTGTCTTCACCATAATACAAGT
>VYYI01003464.1:0-12150 GCA_021029175.1 Bilobella aurantiaca
CTCAATGTTTGATACACAGGTAGATTTTTGGGTGATCAAAAATGAGATAAAAAGAAGAGCAGAAAACGGAAGACAAAATAATTTTTTTCTTCCAAACCTTGCACGTAACATAGCAAAATTATAGAATGAGTAATTGCTGCTTATTTCTACTAACGAAAATTCGCCGTTCCATCCATTTGGCCCAACGTCAGTGGAAAGTTGCCCCGTTGAGTTATCCATTGGCTTAAATAAAAATGCTAATGCTGGAGTAACGGCCAAATTTTAAACTTGATTGTGTACAAGTATCATCGCTTCAAATCTTGCCGCCTGTCATTTGAACAAGAATGATTTATTACTAAACCGAAATAATTAAAAACTTAGCCTTGAAATTATTTATGAAATAGGCTGAAAGAGGAATGCGTATAGGTATTAGATCAAATGACTAAACTTACATTGAGTATTCTAGTTCAAGTTTATCTGTTTTTAAACTTTAAAATAAATTGTTAAATACAACTTTTGCCAAATTGCAAAATTTCACAATTCCAATTCGACCGTATGTGCGTAACGGTCGTACCAAAACTCACTTAATCCTCGGCCAAATCCAATTAAGCGCCATTTAAAACATATAAATTTTTCACTTTTTTGAAAAAAAAAATTATGGGAGCATGAGTGATGCACATTAGAGCAGTTTAGCTTTGTGTATAGTTCTCTTGCAAATGCGGTGATTAGGGAATGTTACATACCATTACATATTCAAGAATAGCGTGTTTATCTGTGTAGTTCACTTGGCTGATATCAATTGGCGTCCAGTCCAATTGACTTGGAACAAACATATCCTCTCCTTCAAAAGCTATCGCTGCATAGTCAAACTGATGAGCAGCAGATACACTACCGTCAATTTGCAGGATATCGATATTTGTTGGCGACGGGCCAAACTCAGTCAAATGCATTTTCTTGGCGGGGGCAGCAATTTGGAGTCTGCGGTTATAAATTTGATTAAATAAACTACGACCTACATCAAGTATGACCTGTGAAGCATATATGTTTGAGTATGGACATAGACGGTATGTCAATTTCATAATTATTGTATAACCCCCTATTAAATAAACCGTGGTAAAACGGTAAACGAAGTAGCAGAAATAAGAACATTAGACATTAGAGAATTATTAAAATTGTTAGAACAAAAAATAGAACTTTGGGTCTTAACTTAGCACCTGAGACAATCTATAGCATTATCTCACTTTCTGTGATTTTTAGGTCAAGGTGTCATTTCTAGGTCAAGGAAGATTTCGGGGTTGTCATGGGTTATCAAAACCATCGTAACTTTTTGTTTCATGAAAAAGTAAGATTTGACCATGAGAGGTCATACGGTCAAGGGGTCATTTTAGGGTAATGAGGGTCGCGGGGTACATTTAAAACATCTTAACTTTTTGTTTCATACAAAAGTAGGGTTTGGTCATTTTGAGGTCATTGGAGGGGGAAGGGGGGGCCCAGAGAAAAGTTTCCTATAAAAATGTTGCTCCCCTTTATAAGAGAAACAACTTTTGTAGGGGCCATTTTTATGTTGTAATAGAATGATATTCTTTGACCTTGAACTTTGACCCCCAAGCGGGCCACTTCCGGTCAAACAAAAATAAAATTGAACTGGGTCGGATATCAAGGAAAATATGTCTGCAACATGCTTTGAGATCGGTTCAGTGGTTCCCGAGATATAAATTATACTCGGCAACGGACGGACGGACAAAACGAAAACATAAAGTAGCTTTCGCTCTGTTTCCGCTACTTAATAAATGCAGAGGCGTGCGTAAGAACTATAGGATAGGGGAGGGGGATTGGAGATTCCATTGAGGATTTGTTTTTTTACGCTAAACAACTTTTTGTATGCTCTTTGACATTGGCCTATAGGCCTGGTCAATGTTTGCGTGTGCTAGATAGTGGGGGAGGGTGGTTTCGGCCTGTGAGTTGACTGGGAAGTTATGAGCTCTGAAGCTAATGGACTTTCTGCTGGGCAATGAACGTGGGGTTGACCACCGATTTTCCTCTTCTTTAGGCAGAAGCTGAGCACCGCCTTACGCATACCCACCCATGTTCAGCCTCTACAACCGCAACTTTCCAGGTTTCCACTCACCACTACCACACCACAACGGTTTTCTGTGCTGGGGGTCATTTTCTGGGTCATCGCACTTTTGGGGTAAAGGGTCAGTGGTCAGCTGGGTCATTGGTACCATCATAATCTTCCATTTTATGCATAGTGACATCGTACATTATTTCCATTTTATGCAAACATTTTCAAAATCACGAATTTTCGGTTTTTTCGGATTAAAGGGTCATTTGGGGGGTTATTGATACAAAGGATGAAGGGTATGGGGTGGTCATTTAGGTCCTTGAAATTATCATAACTTTTCGTTTCATTCAAAACTAGCAAAAATTCGACCAAACCGATTTTTTGGATTTGGGGGTCATTCAGGGGGTCGTCAAAATGAGGGTGAAGAGTATGACCCCTGTGACCCATCTTCGAACTTGCTCCTACCCTTGACCCCTACTACCTTTGGCTGCAAACAGATTTGCAAAAAGTTAACCCGTTCGGAAATTATGGCGCAACCGATCGGACAGACAGAGCATTCCCATAAAGTAGCTAATACGCTACTTAATAATAAAATAGATGTCCTCCTGTTCTAGGACGTGTTTAGTTACCCAGTACCATGTAGTTAAAAAAAAGCCATAGCCATGAGCCCAGGCATTTGCAAAAAGCATATTTTAATATTTTTAGGCATAGGTATGCACACCGGAATTCGCGGTTCGGTAAACAATGAGCACCTCCTATCCCTACCTCATTCACTTACAATACAACTTGTTAATGCGGGAGTTAGAAATGAACAGGTTTTTTATAGCACTACAAGGAAAACCTCGGAAAAACAAATTTCACCTGCCCGTACATGAGAAATTGTTTTTGTTATGAAATACAATTGAGTGGAATTTGAAATTTATTATAAAGACTTAGTAGTGCAAGGGTCCGACAAAATTTTCATTTCTTGACACACCTTTAGACACAGATAAGGGCATCCTGTTTTACTATTAAAAATTTAATATGTTCAAGTTTAAGCCCGTCCTAGGAAAGGACGATCCAGAAATTCAAAAAATAAACAAATCTAGAAGCGAGTTTTTAAGTAATGCACAAAATACTTACTGGTGAGTACCGTTTGCTTGGCTTGGGAGCTTTTCCACATATCCGTAGTAGCATCTTTGTTTATAATGCACCAACAAAACCCAACTCTAGAATTAGAAATATTTAGGCGGATACTATTAGTAAATAGTAAATAATTCATATTAGTAATAGTAATTAATCTGTGCCCGAGTCGTAATTATTAACTACCTGGTCTTTTTTCTTCATAAATGTTGCAACAAACGAGCATTTGTTACTTTGGAATTGTCTCCTGACCTCTACTATCCAATATGACTCTTCTATCTTAACCAATATTTCAATTGAACGTTCAGTGGTGTTGAGGTCGTTGGTAGAGAAAGGCTTCTCGCCAAATCCCGTATTTGGATGAATTAGATTCATTCTATGTAAATCAGTTGGTCAGTAATCGTAAATGAAATACCGGTTCGACTAATAAAATAACTTAAGTTTCCTTCATGTTAAAGTGCTAAGCTATGTGTAATTGTTCCATATTTTTACTAACAAAATTTCGCCGCCCCAGCCATTTGGAGCAGTAGAAGCAGACAGTAGTCCTGTTGAGTCAACTTTTGGTTTAAACGCCAGTGCTATTAGTGGAATATAGGACCAATTTCCAATTTTGTTGTGTACTACTGCTACGGCGTCATATCTTTCCTGCTGTAACTACAATAATAGTTTATATTAGTAAATAAATATAATTAGTAATTAAACGTGTAAATATTTTACTAGCCCTTTACGCCGGTTTGAACATATTTAAGACTTGAAAAAAACGCCAAAATGCAAGAGGACAGCGAAATTCAATTGCTGGCTTGGAACGAACTTGTTTGGTTTAATTTGGGTAAACTTTTATTATCACAAACTAATTCAAAAAATACTAACTTTTGTACTAAACCAATTCTTTAGTACTCATTTGGTACCATTTTGAACAATTTTTTCTATATAAAATTTTTTTTTCGGAAATGAAAAATAAAATTTTGAGCAATGTTTGATTTTCGTTTGTATATTATATTAGCGGATTAATTCCGAAATGCGTAAAATTTGTAATGCTAAGTATGCTGAGTTCAAATCTGACGGAGTTTTGACCCGAAAATGAAAAGCAAAAAAGTTATGTTTTTTTTTACATTTTTATTTTTCGTCTAAAATTACCAGAGTTTTATGGTTTTTCTTTTAGGTTTTCAGTTTTACGTTTAAATTATAATTTAGGTATTTATTTTGAATTCTGAGTTTTTGGGTATAAGTTTAGGCTTCTTGGATTAGCTCTAATAGGATTACAATTATAGGTTTAGGTTTATGCGGTTTATTTGCTTAGGGTTTATGTTTCGGTTCTTAGATTTACGTTAGGTTTAGGTATAGGTTAAGATTATGTTTACAGGTATTTTTTTTTTACCATAGCAACTGGATTTGGAAAGGAAGTTTCTCCTAAAATCAAAACTATTGTGTTCTCTATTTCCGGAAAAAATTTTATCCGAAAATTAATTCAAAATCGTTCGAGTCCCAAAAATGTGTAAGAAATTGTCTAATATTTTTCTCAATTAGTGTGTGATAGTAAAATTTTCTATTAATTTGTAATATACGAAACATTTTTTCTTACTTTAGTGAAAGTGACTTCGATGAAAGTACTAGCCACTTGTACAGCATCCACATTGATTGGTATCTTTTCATCTAACCATGATCCCGGGGAAGTATGCTGTATGAATGCGTTGCTGACCTCTCCCTGCCAGCGGCGCTTGAACACCTCCATCAACTCCCTGAGGGCAAAAAGCCCAACTTCTTTGAGGAAGCCAGTGCCATATTCTACATCGATGATACTCAAGCTGAAAATATTTTTATGCTTTAGAATGAAACCAACAATTTAGGTTTTCAAATTTAAGTTGCGGATAGAGGAAAGTTATCTACAAGGAATTGGTTACGCAACGTTTACCAATGTGTTTTCATCGTAATATATACGAATTTGTGTCAAAATTATGGTTGTACTTCAAAACTACAATTACACTTAGAAGCTCAAATGCAACTTGCCACAACGCCTATCTTCCGAAAATTGATATTAAATTTTTTTGGGATGAATACACTAACACTCAACTATAAGTGTGTACACCCTATACCAAATTATTATTTTTAATTACGAATATTTTAGAAAAATACAAAACAGTCATGCAAACGATTCGGGTGTCGTTGATTCTTAGTTTAAGAAAAAGTAATACAGCTAAGACAAGCAAAATAAGCCCGTCACAATACAGGAGGATGTGAAGGCGAAAAGCACCATTTTCACTGATGGGCTTGTTTTGCTTCCAGTAGTATTTATTTCTGTTACCTAGAATTCCCGCCCAGCTCTGCGGAGCCATGGTATCTCACCTTTTTGTATTCTAGCTCGTAATTTACCTATTAGAACATACAGAAACATTATGCGACAACTAAATATTAATAAGCCTTATTATTTAACATGTGTATACATTACCAAAGCCGTTTCCTTCCAAATTTCAGCAACAAACGAAAAATTATTACTCCGCAGCTGCCTTTTAATTTTCAAAATCCACCATGAATTTTCCAGCTGAATTATTATTTTATTTGATTTTTCAGGGTTTGTGCTATGGAGAGAGTATGTTGTCCCTGACTGTTTGTACTGTAGATACAACCTACGGTAAAATAAAAATTTTGCTGTTATAAAATTATTACGATTACTTGTACAAAAAGTGGGATTTTTAGTGTTGAAGTTAGGTCTATTATGATCGAAAGATAGAATGCTTGATGTGATTTATAACGGTTTTGCACCCACGATTCTTATTAAAAAAAAGCATAACAAGCCCTTCTTATGATGGAGGACCTTTGTGTGATTTAAAATAAAGTTTCTAGGGCTTCAATGTGGACCACATAATGTTTCTGACAAATATAAATTTTGAGTCGACATTGAAGACATATAAATTTGAGATTAATTTTTTTTAGAATTTAGAAATTAAACTTTCAAGCAACTCAATCATTTTTATTTTGAAAGAATTCTTTAGTTTTCTAACTAAAAAAAATGCCCATCTCAGGGAGCTCGCGCCGATTGAGTCAATTTGGGACGGCTTTAGACAACTCAACTTTTGAATTTTTAAATCACAAAATATCAAAAAATACGGCCATAACTACGACATTTAATAATTGTAATTGCGATAAGTCTCCTGTCCTCGTGTATTTTGTGATGTTTTGATTTTATGTAGTTACAAAATTTGTAGTGAAAGCATTCTAACTTAGTACTCAGAGTGTCAGGCGAAGGAAATACACTTTGTCAGTTTGTTGAACTATAAATTTTGATGGGAAAGGCAGATACAAATGTTTACGGATAAAGTTTGGTTATGTGTTATAATGTCGTTCAAATCCAAACATACCCGCCCTAGTGGAAGAGAATATATTTTCTAAAATATATAGTCGGTTGGTTTGGCTAGTTTTAACTTAATTTGCTTTTTTGTATCAAGTAGTACAAGTTTGAGGGCAAACATTACTCCCTGTGAAACATCTTTAGGAAAAAGCTCAATGTAAAAACTCACCGCTGCTATAAAATCAACCTGTTTTGTAAATTGTTAAAGCGTAATTTTTAATTATATGTAGGACTAACGCTAGTTCAACGATCGAAGAGCTCTCTTGGGAATCAGGAATCCCGGTCTTTTTGGAATTCCTAAATACGCATGCCCTTAGTTCTACACTCTTCCAACCAGAACCGGAATATTCCACTGCTCTCGCATCAGCGTATGCATACTACAAAAGTAAAAAATAAAGTGTTAAAAAGTTAAACTCAATTTACAACAATTTAATGCACAATCAATTCAAACCACTCCGTGAATTCAACTTTATAACTTTTACTTCAACTAACAAGGAGTACCGTAAATCCTCTATTAGTACCCCAGCTCCTATTAATACCCCGGGTCTCTAATAGTGCCCAGTCTCCTCGGCAAAATAAAAAATAATGCCCCACCTCTAATAGTACCCCATGGGGCAATAATAGAAGATACCTTATGCCATGCGCTAGAATGCGCGCCAATTTAAAAATTTCAACTTTAATTGAAATTTAACTGAACTTGTGTAAATCCAATTAAGTTTAATTTGATAATTAAAAAGCTCTTTTCCGCTTTGATTTTTTTACTTATTGATTACCTTTCTAACATGAGTTCCACAAAAAAGGGGTCATAAAAACCATAAATTTAAGGAGTATTTGCATGACGTAGTCCGCTATGAAAAGTTAAAATCTATTTCCTTTTCTGCGAAATTTTTCGTTATAGACCGGAAATCCATCGAAAACACTAATGAATTTAATAAAAGCACAGATGAAATAGATTAGAAATTTTCTAGTTTTTTTGTAAAATCTGTAATTAATATTGTATCAAATTTGATGTAGTAAAATTTGTAAATTCCAATAGGAAGAAATAGTGCCCCACCTCTAATAATACCCCATGCCTCTATTAGTGCCCCAGGGTAAAAGTCGTCCGAAGAAATAGTGCCCCAGGGGTACTAAAAGAGGATTTACGGTAAGTGTTTATTTTTAAATTTGCAAATTTTATAATGAATTTGTTGACCCTAGAACCCACCATCACCCCAAAGCGAACTTTTGACATTAAAATGACTCATTTTTTTTACATGTCAAATTTTAGTAATTTGCCTAATATTCCTACTGCTTGTTTGACAGATTTTCCCACGGTATATTTATTAGTTTCTGTTTTATATATAAAGAGCGAAAAAAAAATTGCTTCAAGGTCTGTTGGTCATCACACGAGCATAACCATGTTGTGTAAGTTGTTGAGCTCTAGCCAAACAAGCCCTTTCTAGGAGACGAGTTCTGTTAAAAGATTTTTCAATTTAACTGTTCTTTAGCTGTTCAATCGGAAAAACTTTGAAATTAAAAATACAAACTTGGTTACTTTTTGAAACCTGGCCTGGCCCTGCACGGGCTTCCTTGGCTTTCATTTAAGAAAATGAAATTAAAAATTTATTTAATCACCAATTACCTCAGGTTTTGAATAGTAGAGCTTGATGAAATCGCTAGTTGCATCCATTGATTTTACGTCAATATTGATTGGTTCATATTTGCCTTGCAACGAATCGTAGTTAAAGTTTACCAGGTCAGCTTCATGAAAAGCAACGTCCTTAATGTTACTTACTTCCGTCTCTTTTAGACACTTAGTAAATTTGGAAATATCATTCATTAAACGATCTCCGGTGCATTGAACATTTAGAATTTTTAAACTGTCGAAGACAAAACAATGAATTAGTAACATTATAATTATAAAAAGGAAATCATTACATTTTAGGCATGTTTAAGATCAGAGTTAAAAAAAAATTATGGACATTATAATAGTTCTCAACATTACTGCAATTTGAGACTTAGAGTACTCAAAAAGAGTGAGATGAAATAACTATTAAATACAAACACTCATTACGGAAACGCAAGACAAGTAAAAATAAATACTTTTTATCTTTTAATTCTTTTAACCGTAAATAATCCACTGGAATGTTCTCTTTTTAAGAGTGAGCGCCACCTACAAGACGGCAAGCCCTATTGTTGTATTCGTGAATGTAAGCGGTTTGTTTTGAAAAAAAAAAGTATGAGGGGATAATAAAAACTGAAATACAGCGGCTTGGTTTAAAAAAAGAATTTTTACAACAAACGCATCAATTCCCAAACAAATCGCTCTCATGGTCTTATGAAATCTTTAATTTTGCATGTTAACTTTTGGCTTAGCGAGCACTGCATCACCATTATAATCATCGTATTGAAAGCTGCGCGTGCGTGCGTTTGTAAGATTACAAACCACATCGCTATGGTAACTAGGACGCCGGTGCGAGTAAATTGAACTTGTAGCATATGCGTAACTTGTTACCGGAGTCGCTGAAAAACGCTGCAGGCGATACTTTGGAAATAAATGATCCGTAATGGATGCTAATGACGATAGTGCAAACTCCGTTTTCATTAACCAACTAATTAGTTGGCTAAATTCAAATTAACTTTGAAAACGATAGTCGTTGGGCTGCTAAGTGGCAGGGGTCTCCCTAATTTGCTGAAAACCGTGAAGTTTATTTTTCCGGGTTTTCGCTAGTTATGTAATAATTATGTAAAAATCTAGTATAAATTTACTGACCTCCACTTTTCGTCCTGGCCAACTTCCATGCGTGCCGATCCGTAATGTATTACATAGTTTATAGAGATTTGATAGGTAACCTGCGGTAAAGATATTACCGTATTAAATAATAATTAAATAATTTATATTCATATTTATATCTAAAATAACTATTAAATATATACACTAACTAATATACACTAATACTAGCTGCCCGGTGTCGCTTCGCGGCACTCGTTTGCTAGCAGCTTCCCGTAGTAACAGTATTCACTATAAAATTGCCTTCCCATTGTAAATGCGCTATATATGTATATATATATAATATATATGTATTGTAAATTATTGCTAGGTATTAATAATATTTACCTTCCATTTCAGATAGCTAAACTCTAGATACGTGGGATCATATTTGTTTCGACATGCCAAGCGTAGGGGAGTCCAATTCACGCTTGACTGACAAAATGGCTCTGTTATAGAATTTGCTTCTGCAATCGCCGCAACAACTTCTTCCGACGTTGTTTTTTTAAGAATGACAACCATGCTCTTTATGCTCAAATTTGGCTTTGGTCCTTTGCCATTTTCAATTGCAAGTAGGCGTGTAATTTTCAATCTAAAATATGTTGTCAAGTTTTATAAAATACACAAAAAAAAAAGCTGGACCCGGGCAAAACAATGGGTTGTTTTATATCCCAAAATGTGAAACTTTCATCAACAATTCTCAGTCCACGAGCACTTTTAAAGTCGTACTTTTTGAAGAGTACAGTAAACAATGAACATGCAAAATTTCAAGTGTCTTACGCATGCTTGTAACTACCCCTCCAACTAATATCGAGTCCAAGACAGTAGTAGACAACATCATCCAACGTAAATCGGAAGTAGACGTACTATATTTTACAAAGAATAGTGTATAAACCGTGCACACCATACTAAAATTTGCTAAAGAAAATATTTAAATCGTATATAAAATGTGTTGTGGTAATTTTTTAAAGGAATTACTTTGCATATTTCGTAGTACACATAAAAAGCACCATTGTCGATAGTTGCGCTGGAAGTTTGCCGGATTTTTTGCCATGCAATATAATGTGAATCTAAAGTAAGCTCGGACGAGACATTCAGCGCAATCGCCGCTTGGTCAATATTCCATTTTTCCCCCTTCAAATTTTCTGTTAATCGTTTTACAGTGTAGTTCTTAGATCCGACAACTTCGCCATTACCGTGGTCAACCATCTCGATGGTTTTGAGCTGAAAACTAAAGTATACGCAGCGTTATTTTACATTCCCGCAGAATGGTCAACATGAAAGGAAATTGTATGAATGTGGTAGGGACAGGGTTTCCGGGTTTTTCGGTTTTTATTAAATAAACCAAAAAAACCGGGTTTTTGGTTTAAACCACGGTTTATTTGGTTTTTTTTTGTTTAAACCAAAGTTTCAATTAGAGCATATAAAAGTCATCAGTGTGTCGTTTACCAAAAGGTGTTAACTGTGTTAATGACATATACCTCCCCTCCTATGGTAAGTTATCCTTAATTTCTTGTCTAAAAGCGTTAATTTTCTGAACAAAAACAGTTGCGTTTCACTCAAATCCATTGTCGCAAGCTCATGGGACCGTTTTTACGCGTAAATTTATTGTTAAGACTTCATTCCAAATCAAGAATGACTTTTATTTTGACAAGTAATAGGTGAAAATATAGTCAAAATTTTAAATTTTACTAACTTTCGAGTGATTTTAGGTCTATTTTTTGCTTTGGTTTAAACCAATGGTGTATTTAAAAAAACCAATTGATTTAAACCATGGTTTAAACCAGGACACCCTGGGTAGGGATAAGGACTCATTATTAAGGGCAGTATTTTCAATTCTGACAAAGACTGTTAGGAAGCCTATCGGGAAATTTCCATATCATCTGCCTGAATATGCCTAATCACGGAGATACGGGCATACTCAAAGTCAGAGGCAAGGCATTTCCTTTTAAAAGAAAACCAACAGCAAAGACTTTTTTAGTGGCTGATCGGGGGATTTGAACCCCCATTATCACGTTGGCTAGTAGAGAGAGATGGACACCCTTCACCACTAGACCAACACCGCCAATTGAAAACTAAAGTAGATTAACTATGTGTTACAAAATACGTAATAGTAACTTCGCAGAAGTAAAGCTGTATATTTGAATTGGATTGTATAAATGGGGACACAGATTCGAAATTTGTAAATCTATACTCAAGTTTTTCAAACAAATTTGCTTTGGTTTTGATGATTTTTTTATTCTGAACACCACAGAGCGACTGGAGAAAAAATAAAGCGTGGTCAACCAAGTAGCGGAAGTAGGAAGATTAGGCAAATGGCATTAGAAATTACCAAATTATTTAAAAAAATGAATCAATAACAGAATTTTAGGTGTAAAAGGATCACTTTTTGATTATTTGGAGGTGAAGGGGTCATTTCGGAGTGAAGGGGGTCGTGAGGATCATGGAAAACATTACTTTTGGTTCATGCAAAAATAGTATTTGACCTTGAAAAGTCAATTGGCGGTGAGAAGGTCATTACGGGGTAAAGGGGGTCATTTAAAACATCGTAACTTTTTGTTTTTTGCAAAAGTATGGTTTGACCTTGAGAGGTCACATTGAGGTCATGGGGTCATTGTAGGGTAAAGGGTGTCGCGGGAGTCATGTAAAACATAACTTTTTGTTTTATGCAAAAGTAGGGTTTGACCTTGAGAGGTGACATTGAGGTCATGGGGTCATTGTAGGGTAAAAGGTGTCGCGGGAGTAATGTAAAACATAACTTTTTGTTTTATGCAAAAGTAGGGTTTGACCTTGAGAGGTCACATCGAGGTCATGGGGTCATTGTAGGGTAAAGGGTGTCGCGGGAGTCATGTAAAACATAACTTTTTGTTTTATGCAAAACTAGGGTTT
>VYYI01003465.1:0-12150 GCA_021029175.1 Bilobella aurantiaca
ACAGTATATGTACTAAACTTTCATGTCCCATACATTGCACATCACTCGCAAACTTTACTTATTTAGCCACATTACATTACGTTACATTTCATATTGAATTATTCAAATTTATTTAGTATGTTATTAGACAATTACGTCAGACAACCGCAAAACAATTTATTCAAAATTATCTATAAAACATCCCACACACAATTTTCACTTAATGTTTACAAGCTTGTGCAATGATCCAAACTATGAACGCAAATCGCAACTACGACATTTACACGTAAAAAGTAAAACAATTCAATATGTAATAGAAAAATTTTAGATTATGAAGAATATAATATCAAAAGCAATTATTTTAGCGAGATTTTGGGTCCTAACGCTTTGGTACTTCTTGGTTTCTTGGACAACCAAACCTAACTCTTAAAAAATTGTTTCAAGAAAGGAGTCCAACACATACAATTTGAAAGTCAACCGTTGCTTTTAGTATGTGCAAATGTGCGTACGCTCATGTGTTCTGTAAAAATGTAAAAAGGGAAAAAATGCAGCAACATAAGTTTTCCAATAAAATTAGTACAACGCTGTAATCTAAATTAGTTTATAAATTAAAAGTAACAATTTAAGAGACCTTTGAAAATCTTTGGATTATGTTTACAAACTAAAATTAATTAAAACAATAGACTAGGAATTCTAGGAATACTGAAATTACGGTTTAAAACAAAAGGTTTCACGGCATGCGATCTAGACTAGATATGTTGTAGAAAAGTATTTCAGCGAAAGGATTCTTGCAACCAGGCTTTGAATATTCAATGCTCAATCTAAAAAAACAGGATGAGACCAATCAGTTATATTATTAGTTATTAGAATACTCTCCTTCACTCCCACTTTGTCATTGTTAGTTACTACTCACCCACTCTGACTCATCAACACCTTCCATTGAGTCCTGCTCCAATTTTAAATTGAAAACAACTTTCTGCTTCACGGCGTCTTCCATCTCAAACTACAATTAGATCAAAGAAAATTGTAATAAATGAGATTAAATTATAAGATCATACAATCCAATTACGAAATTATTATAGAACAAAATATTATAAACATTTTAATTTTAATTAATTTTTAAAGTTATTATTTACTGCTGCAGACTCCAATCGTTTATTCTGCACAACTTCGGACAGTTCTTCAATTTTGACACCGTTCTTGTGTTCTGCACCCTTCCCTTGGTCCTCAGTATTAGCTTGGATGTTTACTTCTCCTACTAAAAGACCGAGTTTTTACTACGTTCGTCACTTGAACTAAATAAACATAATAGCTACTTCTACTTCTTTAACAAGTGCAGTAGCACAAGTGTAGCACTTATTTTCCCGATATTTGCCGGAGAAATCGCTGTGAATTACCAGCTTTCATGTTGAGAGGCTTAAGGCTCAGGCGCCTTGGTTTTATGGAATTACCGTCAAACCAATCAGCGCTCAGTATTGACGGTTCCCAAAGACATTTTGTTGGCGGAAATAGGTCATCTTGAAAAAACTCATTCTAAAGAGAAAAAGGAACAAAGAGGGACCTGGTTGTTATTAAAAAAAACAAGCTTAAACCAAAGAGCCAGTGCTCATTATTTTGAGTGTTTACCTTGACACGTGGCACAGTGAAGGACCAGGGCTCCGCCGAACATTCAGTTAACCTCCATGCCTTAGCGAATTCAACATTTCTAACGTCACATGCATTTTTCTTTAGAAATGAAATTCCTTGACTAGATCCAGCACATCGGTGGTCACTTAGTCTTCGGAGAGCGGGCGGGTCTTCCATTACGTCAAAGGCAAATATTGTGCTGTCTCCCTGAAAATAGAAATATTGACAACTTCGGAAAGCTAACATCTAAATAAATATGTACAATTCTGGAATGAATTAAAAGTTACCCTGCCGCTAAGGAATAGCACACAACTGTCTTCATCATAAAATGGTATCAAAATGGCGGGTGAAACATCAAGGGATATTGTAAATTTTTTGCTCAAATCTTCCGAAGAGTAAACATGAATCTGTCGCTCAGAAGATCTGTAGACAAAAAATAAATAAATATACAAGTTTCCACAATTTAGCCTGGCAACCCCTAAGAATTTCTCAAACTAGTTACTTAAGATTAGTTACCTGTCGAACCCTGCCACGACTAAAAATCTGCCATCAAGAACCCAAACAATACGTCCCCCGCGAACTCCACTGGGTCCAATTGCTTCTATTTCCGGCTCAACGCTAATTCGGGGCTCATATATTCTAACTTTACCATCCTTACAAGCAGTGGCAAATTTGTTGCCGCACGGACTCCATGCAAAACTGAAGATTTGAATCTGCGGCCACAAAATATTCATAAAGTTCTTATCGTTTCAATGTACTAAATCGTAACCTGTGAAGTGTCTAGTTGAATCAAAATTTTAGCTTCACGCGTTTGTAAATCCCAAATCTTAATTGTGAGATCATATGATCCTGATGCAAGTACGTCATTTGCCAGAGGGTGGAATTTTGTGAAGAATATTTTCTCTGAGTGTGCGTAAATGTTGTAATCTGGTTCATTTGTCTGCTCGGTCAGGCCTCCTTTTGGTATAGTCCAAACAAAAATTCGTCCATTGTCACATCCAACAGCCAGACGAGTATTGTCAAAAGGGTCCCACATGAAGTCCATAATTTTGGTTCCATGAACAAGAGCTGGAATTACGCCGTCTGGCTGTCGTCCGGGTTTGCTCACTTCAAAAATTGCCATCTTCCCACCAGGAATGTTCAGCGGAACTGCCAAGCGGTCCGGATTTGCTAAATTCAAATTATACGTATCTTATCATAACTGATAAAGATTCGAAAATAATAATTACATTACCTTGTATGAGTTCGCTTTCGCCGGGACATGTTGTACTAATAGTGCGTAGATTCTCAATATGAAATTTTTTATGCAGAGGAGCAGCCTTAAAATTCCGATATTTAGAAACTTGGCCTGTAAACAAAGTATAAATGATAAACTGCGCATAGAAAATTTAAGGAATCGCATACCAAAAACAGTTTCTATTCTCTTAATGACAGGGTCCTTCTCAACTGACTCAACTGAAGGTTGTGCTTTTACTGAAGCTGTAATTTTCCGCTCTGGTTTCATAAACGGTGCAAAGTGCCTCGCTTCTTTTTCCATTAACGGAAGTTTTAGCTCTTTACTAATTATAGTTGGGTCAGGAACTTGGTCCAATTGATCAATTTCAGTTTTCATTTTCCAATCATTGTTTAAAACTACGGTAGCAGTCTCGGCTAACGTTTGATTGAAAATTTTAAGTCGTTCTGCAACCGTTAATTGCTTTTCCGGTATTTCATCTTTAGACGGATTCCTTGTTGGTTCGTTCGGATTAAAACTCTTTTCCGCCGAAGCATTTCTTTCCGCAGTGAAAGGTTCCGTTTGAACCAAAT
Organism: Bilobella aurantiaca; assembly: GCA_021029175.1. Lineage (NCBI taxonomy): Eukaryota > Metazoa > Arthropoda > Collembola > Poduromorpha > Neanuridae > Bilobella > Bilobella aurantiaca. The sequence goes on from VYYI01003465.1 coordinate 3,412, forward strand.
TTGTTGTGTTTCCATTTGGTGAAACCACAGGCGATACATTCTCCGTTTGATCTGATGCTGGCTGGAAGTTAACATCCTCCAATTCAATCAATTGAACAATTCCAGTTCCAGCGTTACTGTTTTCATTTGTCTGATTGTTCTTTCTCTCCATTTTCGTGGCTTCCGCGTAAGTAGGGAGACCAGAAGATGATAAATCCTCTTCTTCAGTAGAGCTCCCGCGATTTATTTGCAACAGCCTCTTGGCCAAAAACGAGCTCGGAGTTCTTAATAGTGGGATACCCTGCTGCGGAGTAAAATAGAAATATAACTAAAAACCTACTTATACTGGACTAATCAAATCGTCCTTATAAAATAAAATAAACTAGGAATAGGAAATTATACAATCTTAGAAACCCAACCCTTTAGATACTAGTTGGCTTACATTTGATTTAAAGCGAGGTCGTGGAACTGGTCGTCCATTGGTATCGGTGATCTCTTCCGTGCAGCCAGACAAGGATTTCTTACGAGGAAGTGGTGCTGGAACGGAAGGTTTATTGGAGCCTTCTAGTTTAAAATCATTATTAATTTTGTCCAAGAATTCTGTTTCATTTCCCGAGGTTTCGTTTTCCGTTGGTATTTCCTCATTTGGCGGAGTAACCGCAATGTGGTCATTAGCCGTGCAAATTGATCCGTTTTGGTCCGATTCGTCTTCCGTTTTCGAATCACTTCGAGTAGCTCTCCACCGGGTTTGTGGCAAAACATTTGCTGCAAAGCCGCATAGTATTAAGTTTTCTTGTAAATAAAATTATAATAAAACAGTATTATTCGCATTTGACGAACTTGATTTCATGTGGAAAGGTTTAAGGTTGACTCTTTTTGGTCTAACATTCTGTCCTGCAAACCATTCATTGCTGTTCATGGTTGGTTCCCACAAACACTTTGTAGGTGGAAACAAGTCTTCTTGAAAATAGTCGCTCTTAGGATTTACAACAATTCTGAATTACATTTGAACTTCAAAACTCCTTCAATTAAAAATAATGGTAATTACTTTGACCCGTGGTACAGTGAAAGACCAAGGCTCGATGGCAGATTCAGTAAGTCTGTATCCTTTGGCAAATTCAACAATTCGAACGTCACAAGCAGCCTTTTTGAGAAATGAAATCCCTAGGTGTGGGCCACCGCAGCGATGATGGCCCAAGTGGCGAATGTACGGAGGCTCTCCAATTACATCAAAAGCAAAGATAGTAACGTCTCCCTATTTCGGCGTGATTTGAATTCAATATTTTAATTTTGTTTAAAACAAATATTCCTTACTCTGCCGCTCAACAGTAACACTGAGCTATCCTCATCATAAAAAGGAATTAGAACTGCAGGTGAAGAGTCTAATGAAATAGAAGTTATACATGAAAGGTTGTTTGAAGAAAACATGTGAAGTTGTCGTTCTGATGAGCTATATAAGATACAAAACCAATTGAAATTACACAATGTTAAGCAGGTAGACTAGTTCAGAAAGATCTGTGTAATTACCGATCAATTCCAGCTACAATGAGATATTTCCCATCAAGAACCCAAACGATACGACCAGCCCGTACTCCAGTGGGCCCTTGAGCCTCCAACAGTGGACTTACAGAGATCCTTGGTTCATAGACACGTAATTTCCCATCCTTACATGCTATGGCAAACTTACTACCACATGGACTCCAAGCGAAACAGAATACTTGTATCTGAATTAAAAAAATAATGCGATGCATGCGTAATTTTAGTAAAAGGATAGTAACAACAAATAACAAATAAAGGATAGGTTTTCGAATCCGTAAGTGTTGACTTACAAAATGGGCCGGAATGAGAATCATCTGAGCTTGTTTCGACAAATCCCAAATTCGGATGGTTGAATCATGAGACCCAGTATGCGACGACATTGGACACCAATGGATGGAATTTGACAAAGTAGATTTTCTCTGAGTGTGCGTTCATTGTGTACTCGGGTGTACTAGAAGACTCCTCTAAACCGTTAGCAGGTATATTCCATACCCAGAGCCTTCCGTCGTCACAGCCTACTAAAAGCCTTGCATTCTCAAATGGGTCCCAGAGCAAAGTCCATTACCTTTGCCCCATGAACAAGGGCTGGAATTACTCCGCCCAATTGTCGACCCGGTTTACACAACTCAAAAATTGCAATTTTTCCTCCAACCTTATTTAGCGGAACAGCGACACGGTCTGGATTCGCTGTATGAAGGCAAACGAGACGGGAAATGAATGCATAAAATTTGAACAATTCTAAGTGCTTGTATCCTTTACCTTGAATTAGCTCACTTTCATTTGGGCATGTAGTGGCAATGTTTTGGAGATCATCAACGTTGAAACGTTGGTGAAGCGGGGCTGCTTTATAGTTACGATACTTGGATATTTTCCCTTGTCAGAATAAAAAAAAAACTATTCAAATTTAAAATTTTAGATTGATAAACCATGTCTTACGGAAAGCCATGACGAATTTCTAGCGAACAGCCGTAAGTCGGAATATTTCCTTGTTCACTCCTGTACTTACTGTTTACGGCTCGTACTTGAACAGGTTTTCCTTTGTTGGTGGTTTATTAGTTTTAGCTGTGCAATGCTTAGAAGCACTTTGGGTCAGTTAAATAGACTTACAAATTAAACAATGTTCGACAGCATCCTAGGATACCATCAGCTCAAAAGATAAATTAAGCTTAAGAAGCTTGTTTGTAGCATTAGAGCAATTCCAGAAGTAGGTTCTAGATCCGATGAAATATAAATTTGGGAGAATGGTAGGGTAATTTAGGTTAATTTCGGATAATTAGGAATGATGATAATGCGCAAGTTTCCTGAGTATATTAAAGTCGATGACTTACAATAATTGGAGTTTGTTTCTTAGGTGTCAATGCCAAAATGTGACAGATGCAGTAAAGTAGGGTCAGAATCTTAGAGATGATTAATCAATGATTGATTAATCTTCTCTTCACTCCTCTCTGTTTTTGAAATGATATTTTAGATGTGGTTGCGGTGGCGCCTTGCTTATTGATTCGAACATCTCTATCACCCTTTACCATCTTAAGCCTGGTCTATACTTTCCTTTCCTTTTCTTTTCCTTCCCGGTTCTTTCCCCAATCGTTCCTTGAGGTTGATCCATACTTCCTGAAGGAGAAGAGAGAAAAAATTACAATCCTACTCGTCTATGCATCCCTCCTTATACAAATCTTTGGCAACTTAACCCAGCTTTCACGCTCTTCTGCCAAATCTTTACAATAATTGCAATTAAGCATATTTATTTAACTCACTTACGTAGTAGAAAAGATGCATTTGTATCTTACCATTTCATTGGTTGGGGACAGCAAACAATATTTCAATTACCTATAGTTTCTTTCAGTTTAGAGCAGAGAAAGCCTTAAGTAATATAAATGTTAAAGCAAAGAAGTAACAAATGGTTCAAAAATTTGTTACATTAAAACACCGCAAAAGGTTTAATAAAAGCATTTCTAAAAGTTCAAGCGTTTTCCAAAAAAAATTGAACTGAAGGAACCCTCCTTAAAAACAACAAAGCCAACTTCAACAGTGCTTTATTGAACGCCTACTGAAAATGGAGGATTGAGGAGCATCATTTTCCAAATTCCTAACCAGTTTAGGAACAATTGATACACAATTCACAAATAATGGTTTGGGAGGAATTAACTACACTATTTCATCATATGTTGATAGGCTTGTAAATGAACGCTTCATGGATTAATTAGATCGCACGAGTAATATTTCCAATTTATTTTTAAGTCAGTTCTTGCTTGCATAAAATCATTAGCGTATACTCCAGAAATGCATTTCCATTACCCTGATTTAAACATATTGGTGTAAAACCATTAAAACTAATTCGTTTAAAACTTATTTACGGGAACCTCAAACTAGCGGGCATTATCAAAGTTAGCAATAATTGAGAAATTCCTGATTGGCAGGTACGAATATCATTCCAGATAACCAAGTACGGATTCTAGAAACCAATGAATAAATTACATTTACACGTAATAGAACATATATCTTATAAAATTTAGCCACTTCTGTACTGCTTTAATAGTGTTATTAGACGGCAACCGTTTAACTAAAAAACGTTTACATAACTATTTCTCGATGAAAAAAAAACTAAAAATCACAATATAATATTTAAAAAAATCAAATGTGGGTTAATACTGTTGCACATTTCATACTTGTAGCTTAAATTAAAAACAAGCAAGCATGCTACTGCGTATTGACAAATTTAAATAAATAAATTTCAAATCAAATCATCACAAAACATTCTAACCGATTAATGTTAACAAACATCCTTGTTTCTTTAGCTTTAGAGAGCAAATGGGTGAATCAGTGAGTGGCATGTAGCTTTTTTAAGTTTTTTTTTTTTTTGCTTTTTAGTAATCTTCAAACTGAGCTGCCAATAATTTGCTCAACTCACTGTCCGCTACTGGAGCGTCTACGGGTATTGCTATTGGCACAGGCTCAATTATCCAGCTTCCAGCATTTTCTTCGTAAGACTCTTCCGAAACTTTCTGTGCGTGGACTACCTTCACTCGGGTATGATCGCTCATTTCCGCTTGATTATAAATTACCTGCGAAGCACTCGGAACAACCATTGTTAGACCATTCAGAGCATGCGTCACTTCAATTAGTGGCCCAACGTGTTTGGTGGTATCCAGGTAAGTCGTATTTCGTAAATGGTGGGGGACGCACCTCCGCTTGGGATGAATTCGGAAGGAAATCTTTCTTGGTGTGATTGGGTCGACGACGTCACCTGTGTCACACTGTCCTACTTCGTCCTCATCTGCCTTCCCCATAATTAATGCTATTGATTCTGAACAAGGTTTCGGGTGAAGCCAATATCCGTCTCCCAAGAGCAGTTTTTCAATTGAATCTTCCCGCCGTAGCTTTTTTGATATCGGGTGATGATCTTCTGGCCGTCGAAAAATTAAAGATGAATTTGAACGCTGACGCCATTTTTCTTTATTTTTTCGTCCCACGGGAATGCCCACCATTGGGAAGGGCTCGAAGTGCAATTTTCCCGATATGTCATCCAAGAGTAAAATGTTTCTTCCATATTTAAATGGCGAAGGTTCAAGTTGGACGCAGTCTTCAGTTTTGTAAGTCTAAATAGGTTGAATAATTGTCAGGATTATGCAATAACACAGTATAGGTAGTATTATAGCATAAAATAAATTTGCAATTTTCTGATCAACCTAGAACCATCTTTGAAAATTGCTCTGCATTTGAACTGATTTTGACATAATACCATAAAAAATCTAAAGCAAAATAATTTGTTTTTGAATAAACAAGCATGTCCAATGCTTAATCTTACATCAGAATCTGGTGGGGTGATATGAGTTACGTATTCAAACCCATCTGGCTCTTTGGCTACTAACTGTAACATCATGCCCTCATCATCGATATCCTTGGTTTTCTTGACTTTTCTATTTGGAGTGATCAAACTAGAACAGGAAGGTGGGATTGACGCAGAAACAAGGGAAGAATTAATGCTGGATTGGAATACTGAAGGAACCTGCCCAAAACTCGATGTTTCTACGTGATGGATTCCAGTATTCAGCAACTTTTGTAACGTAGTGGCGGAGCTTGTTACAGGAATTGAGGGTGGTCGATGAATTGCAGAAACATTACCGATGACGCCGGTTATTGGCTGAGCTTGAGATGACACCGAGAGCTTGGATGCATCACTTGAACCGTCACTAGAAACGTTTGGAGCTAACACTGTTGAGAGTGATGATAGAATCTGTTATTAAAAAAGTTGGATTAAGTATAAAATGTTAATTACTAAAAGTCAAAATAGCTTAAGCTTACAGCCGGAGTAGCAGGAGACAACGACTCCTGCTTCGCGAGCTTGGCCTTGTCCCGTGCCTGCTTCTGCGATGAAATAAGACTATCAAATGGATGGCTTCGCCCCGGAACGGCCCTTCGCAACGCCATTGAGTGAGTTTTACATGTGAGAGATCTCTTGCACTGTGTTCCATCAGAACCAAAGACACCACAATGTTCATCAGGGTTAAATCTCCGCTCCCTCAAAGGGATTACTTTACGCGCATCGTGACGCTTTTTTTTGGACGACAAACTTGTTGTATTATTTAGCTTTGGTTCCGACATTGGTTGCATATGTGTGACAATGCTTCGGGATAGAGAAACAGTCTCATGCTGAGTTTGAATATTTCTATTATTTTGTGATTCATGTGTTTGAACTGAAGCGGGTGGCTGCTTAGGGCTGATCGCCCCTTGGCTAAAGGTGTCCCCATCAGTAGAGTCGTGGATATTAGTTACCTCAGTTACTGGAGCATGACCCAGGGCAACCCTAACGGCAGACGTTGTCGTGGTTGACGTGTTTCCTTTGATTTTGAGCACGACTGATGGCTTGATTTTTAGGATTGGTGTCTGTTGAGGGGCATACTGCAGTGGTTTCTGAAGTTCGAAAACTTCTGGGAATACGGCAACTCCAGAGGCAGGAGAAGCATAGTTTAGAACTGGAGAATCAAACTTTTCAATTTTGATCGTTGGAAATGAATAATTAAGTGACAAAAGGGGTGAAGCCTTGTCCAAGGGCTGACTATTGGACGACCCCGCAGTTGGCGACGAAGGAGCGGAGGAACATGTTCGTGCAGAAACGGCTGCTGACCGCCCCTTATTAGGTAGTGTTGAGCGCAGTTCAGGGGACGGAGATGACTGTTTTGCTAAGCGGGAAGCAACTAGAGGTTTGTCGCCAGTAGAGCTCAATCTCCGGCTGGCAAAACTCCTTAACTTCTTCCCGTAAATCAGTAGATTCAGTTCATCTTTGATAACTTGTGGTATCTTTACGCATTCTGGGATCAAGTAAGAATTAGTATTTTGTTAAACGGCGTTATACCGCGCGTCCCAGTAGAACTTCAATTTATCAACAATCTGTTTAAATTCAAAACCCTTTGGAAATTAGTAGTATTATTTTGAAACAGCTAAAATTGCATTGCTTTCACAGTTTCAGCTTTATTTCTTGCATTGAATTTCCCTTCATATTTCAAGCAATTTGCAAAGTCGTTTTAAGGACAAATTGGATTTAAGTTTGACTTTGCATGTTCAACTGGGACGCGCGGTATTCAAGCGTCGGTTATTCTGCAACCGGTTGTAAATCGGATTTTATTAAAAATAAATGCTTAATTCAGCAATTAGTAATTTGTTTTATACTATTTTGTAGCTTCATACCTTCGACGTGTTTCTCAATATACGTTGTTGCTAATATACGCTCGCAGTAGTTACATGTTGTAACCGAAAACTGATCATTCATAGGGTATCGTCCGAACAAATATGTTACTACACCATGAATAAAGCACAAAAAATTATGATTCATCACCTGTATTCATTCTCTATAAACGCTAATTGCTTGACTCACAATTCTCCTGAATCTTGTTTGATTTTTCCAATTCTAATGAACACGTATCAGGAACAGAATCTTCGCCTTCAAGTCCATCTACTTAAGAATTTCCATTACTCACGATGAACAATTGATAAATCAATAAACGTGACATTCACTTGCTTTTGGTTACTAAATTTCACATGCTCATTGTCAATTGAATGTATTCAACTCACCTTTTTGTTCAGATAAAAATATCCAAAACTTTTCCAAGGACTTGCCGGCCAGTCCTATCGGCAGTGATTTCGACATATTTGTTGATTTACTAATTTAACTACTACGCTTTAAATTCTTTAGAAGTTTGGAATCATTAAAAAACCGAATGAGTCTATTTCTTTTTCTTTTAAAGAAAAAAATAGCCAACACAAATGAAACTTCTAGAATTTAAACGACAGATTTCGCGGGCGATGACACTCCTAAAGAGGGTTAGCTACTTTGGGGCCAGTCCTATCGGCAGTGATTTCGACATATTTGTTGATTTACTAATTTAACTACTACGCTTTAAATTCTTTAGAAGTTTGGAATCATTAAAAAACCGATGACAAAAACAATGCGCCGTTAATGAAACCAAATATATTAATTATGTTGCGCTTATAACCCTTCCATGCTACTGAAAACGACCTTCTACACTTCTTGCACGCTAAATAATTAAGTACCTTAACTAATTATTCTAGTTTAAGGTATTTAATAAAAATGCTTGAGTCTATTTCTTTTTCTTTTAAAGAAAAAAATAGCCAACACAAATGAAACTTCTAGAATTTAAACGACAGATTTCGCGGGCGATGACACTCCTAAAGAGGGTTAGCTACTTTGGGGCCATCAAGCACAAGAGTTTTGGATTTGAATATTTCGTTCATCGTCGTGCTAGAAAACGTTCCCCTGTTGCCGGTGTCACCGGCTTCGTCCACCAGAATAAAGGATATTAGTGTACTGCTTAAAGTGATCCGTGTCAAGGTACTCTTCAGTTCTCAAAAAAGCGGACATTAGGCTTCCATAAAGGGGATTTTTTATAAATCGTTTATAATTTCAGTGTTCCTCGCATTAGGCTTTCCTTTCCTATCAAGGATGCTGGTAGTTTTTTTAATTCCTTTTTAGCAAATTTATCTCCTACGCGAGGCTGGTTAGATGGACTATTGCTTTACCGTTTTCGGTTACTCCGAAAATAGTGAATGAGACAATATTCAGTTTCATTGGAGGAAATTTCCGGGTTAGTTCCTCCAACCCAACAGTCGCATTGAATTTATAGTAACTCAATTATTTGGGTCACACGAGTCACACGTGTATCTCAGGAACCACTGAATATATCTCAAATCTGTTTGCGGTGTTTC
>VYYI01003466.1:0-12148 GCA_021029175.1 Bilobella aurantiaca
TGAGAAACGGCTCAGCACGGCCGAAAACCACTTAAAAGAAAAACAGACTGATAAAACCAAATATAAAGGTCATGAATTGTAAGTGATTAGCATAAATTGGTAATTAAAGAAAGTATTAAAATGAAATTAACTTAAATGTAATCCTAAATTTAACTGACAATATTATATTAAACTAATTGCTTTTGACTGTGATTTGACTTTCAGAGTTGAAGATTTGAAATCTTTTGATATTCTCGCCACCAAATGTGATATTGACAGACTGAAAAATCTCAAAGCGTATTTCAGCGTTCATCTGAATGGCGCTTCATCTTCAGCGAAAATGGATGCAATGTCCCTAGGCAGTGCAAACTCACTTAGAAAGTCCAAAGGCGGCAAGTTTGCAACATTTCTTAGAAACGCTGCAACGCTGAGCAAGAAATCAATTTCCTTTGACGAATCTGATTCAAATAGAGCCAATTTTTCGAGTTCTGGAAATGTCAGCCTTGGAAAAGCGTCACTTACAAACGGAGTTTGCGCAAAGCGAGATTTGTTGAAGGGTGTGGCTGACGAAGTATGGTTTCACGGTGTGCTTCCCCGGGAAGATGTGATAAGGCTTCTGAAACAGTAAGAATTGTGTCAAAATTTAAGTTTTAAATTAAATTAAATCTAATAATCAATTCAAATTTTCAGCGAAGGTGATTACCTGGTACGAGAAACGGTAAAAAACGGAGAGCAGCAATTGGTCCTCTCTGTTTTGGGCAACGGACATAAGCACTTTATGATTCAAAGTACTTCCGACGTAAGAATTCAAAGTATTCAAAATCAAAAATGTTGTAATCTGAACTGCTATGTTGAAACGCTACAGCTTTCATTTGCGAATCAATTACAGTTAAAAATCAAATGACTTGACTAAAAATACAAATTCAAAAAGGATACGAATGCATTTTACAATGTCTTCAGTGTGTACATAATGCCTCTATGCATTCATATTGCCTCTTATGCATTGCATATTACGTCTCGTGCAATGCATCTTTCCTCTTATGCATTGCATATTACTTCTCGTGCATTGAATATTGCCGCTCTTGCATTGCATCTTACCTTTCTATCATTACACACTTCTTTTCGTGTATTGCATAATTCCTCTTGTTCACGGAACAATGCACGAAAAATACAAAATGGGTACTAAAATGTGTTAAGTTAAGGATATGTTTTGCAGTAAAATTAATGAACAGTTTTAATTTTTTTCCAAAACGTAGCTATGTATTCTTTCGAGAGCGTTACTTACTTACTAAAGTGCTTTAAAATTCGTTGTTTAACATGTAAATTTAATTAAGTTGTTGTAAGTTACAAAATCACTTGCGTAATCATAATGCGGTGCGAACGACTGAAATTTTTTATTCTTTGTTGTTGACATTTTGAGTGACACGGTATAAAATATGTCTTTATTTGCTAGGTACTTCTTTTTTTTTTTTTTTACAATTTTTAGAACAAATTTCAATTCGAGGGTCCAATTTTTAACACGATAGCTGAACTGTTAGAGCACTACGTTAAAACAAAAATGCCAATTACGAACAGATCTGGTGCTATTGTAAAGAAAGCAGTGAAACGAGAAAAATGGGAATTGAACAATGACGATGTGCAACTAATTGAAAAAATTGGAAAAGTAAGTACAAACCAAAAACTTGTCATAACTCAAATTTTGAAGTTATGCTTTAAAAATTTTAAAAATCCGCCAAACCATGAATCTAATAATAAGATACAAAGTGCTTTTCCAAGCTCAAGGTTCATGTTTTCGTTAAGGGCAATTTTGGCGACGTATACAAAGCCATCGTCAACGGATCGGTAGTAGCCGTCAAAACGTGTAAAATTGATCTTCCTGAAGATCAAAAGCGAAAATTTCTACGAGAAGCTCGTATACTGAAACAATACAATCATCCCAACATTGTACAATTCATTGGGATTTGTGCACAAAAGCAGCCAATTATGATCGCGATGGAACTTGTACCTGGTAAATAACTTGTTCCGAATATTCAAAATTTTAAAAAATGGTAAACTTATTTTTCAAAAAATTGTTCAAAGGAGGTTCCTTGTTGACCTATTTGAAAGGCAAGGGGAAGTCAATTACCGTAAGAACACTAATGAAAATTACGCTTGACACCGCGGCAGGCATGAAATATTTAGAAGAACGAAATTGCTTACATCGTGACCTAGCGGCAAGGAATTGTCTCATCGGTATTTCAATCAATTATTTTCGAAAATTCAAGTCAATCTCTGAAATTTTGAGAATCTTGAATATTGAATTATGTTAATTGCAGATGAGACTACCACTTCAGTGAAAATTTCTGATTTTGGGATGTCACGTGAAGAACACGAGTACACAGTCAGTGACGGACTGAAACAGATTCCAATTAAGTGGACTGCGCCTGAGGCCCTTAACTATGGGAAATATACGACGCTCAGCGACTGCTGGAGCTTCGGCATCCTGATGTGGGAAATATTTTCTCAAGGGTCCACCCCTTACCCTGGAATGACCAATACAAAGGCCCGCGAAATGATTGAAGCTGGATACCGAATGCCCGCTCCCGATGACGTTCCGGACGTTATTTACCAATTGATGACAAGATGCTGGCAGTATGAGCCTGAGCAGCGTCCCAGATTTTCCGAAATCCACCTCGAATTGGAGGTCGTATCAAATTCAGACCTAATTTGAAAATTTCGAAATTCGGTGTTGCGCAGAATTTGATACATTGCATACTACTACGAAAGTGTTTTGGAATGGATTGACGAAACCGAAATTATTAGCGTACTATTGGTATTATCAAAGCTGAAAATTAAACACGAAATTGGACAAAATGCTTTGCCGCAGCGTTATCGAAACTTGTACGTAATTCAACGTTTCAAGTGGTGTACTGTTGTAAAATAATTTCTTTTTTTAACAGACACTTTATTTTGTCTGTTATATCAAATGGGTTTTCCTATCAAATATTTGTTTCGATATAGGTTTAGCTTCATGTCGTTGCAAATCAGGCACACTCATCGGGCTTACTCATCAGATATCGATAGTTTGAATCTCCAAAGTATCCATCTAGTATCGATAGGATATACGGTTTGGATAAGTAGAATGATCCGAAGGTTTTTAGCTTCTTGATTTACAATTTACTTTAGCAGCACCAATTTGACAGTATTTCGAGTGGATGCTTGTCTTCGTCTGGAATTTAGTTTTCTGAATTTGCAAGTAAGTATTTTTTGAAAAGCTGTTCTAAAGCGTGAACTAAACATTGTGTATACGAATGGATTTATTCCGGAATTCAAGTAGCCGAGCCACACCAAGAGCTCATAGGCCAATGGGGAGGGGTGTATTGGTCTCCCTGCAAATTTCAAATGCTGCTACAAATCAAATAAATTTGCAAATTTTCATCAAAAATTTAAATTCTCCTACCGATCAGTTCCGTAAAGGCGACAACAACTATGAGGGAGAAAAACGGTAGCCAGCATACTACGAAGAATCCCATTATGATTCCCAGCATCGCAAAACCCTTCTTCTTCTGTAACGTCTCTGACAATGTAGCTAAATAGGAATACATATAATAAATTTAATTAACAAAATAATTAAAACGTAGATAATTCTAAAGTAAGTTAATTAATACCTTTAAAGGGCAGTTTTTGGACTTGTAGTACGACATTTTCGCGTAGTGAACGTTTCCTCTGATTGTCCTTTCTCTGCTTTCTCATACGTAAAACGTGCCAAATTTTGGCGCAGGTAATAATCATTAGAGTAAAGGGGAGAAAGAAAGACAGTATAGTCATCACTATTCGCAACCTGAAAAAATTGATACAGAGCGTTTCATAAGTACCCTCATTGACCTCACAAGCATGATATTTGAAAGTTAAATAAACATTTGTATAGATACTAGATTTCTAAATTAGTTAAAACAATCACCAATTCGCTTGCTTTTCGACGCATATCGAGAACAGTCGAGGACCAATTAGAGCCCTATGTATTTCGTGAAGTCCCCAATAAGGCACAGCAGATGCCACCGCCACAAGCCACGTGACCAAAATCAAAAGCACGGCTTTACCAGTTGTAGCATTAATTTTGTAGAAGAGTGGTCGAGATATTGCGATGTAGCGATCCAATGCGATGACAGTAAGCCCCATAATTGATGCCGTGCAGCACAAGATGTCAACTTCAAAAATGCGCCAATATATACCGTAATGCTTCTTAAAAAGCTCCAAGTTTAAAAACACAAAACCAACGCTCAGAAGGCGCAAATATAGTATATGGCAGGAAAAACAAACATTTCAAGTGGTTGCACGGAATTATTCCATAATACAACAAAAGAAGAAGAAAAAATTAATCTTACTTAATTTTAACATTGAAGCCCAACAAGCCCGTTCTAGGATAACGAATGATGGACAACCCAAAAATTTTTCAAAGTTTTCAATAGTAATGGAAATGGAACAAAATTCCCTCCGTCCAAGACTGGCTTGTTTAGCTTAACTAAAAATAACTGAAACTAATACATTTATTTATATACATTTATTGTTTATATACATTTATATTTAAAAATGTTACAACAAATCAAAATTTAAATTTACATTTACCTGATATTGGAATCATCACGTAACAGCTCATACTTTTGGCAATCCATACGAAGCATTTGAGACTCTGCACAACTTTAAAGGGCAAAACCAAAAGGCCCACAAGCAGATCCGCAAGGCCGAGTGAAAGTAGCAAGTAATTTTTTGGTTTTTGCAGAATCTTTACTAGAAGAATTGCTAAAATTACAACTAAATTCCCAACGACTGTTACTAGTACGAACATAGATTCAATTATAAGGCGAATCCAATTCCATGGAGCACTGATTCCTGCGCACTGCTCTAGCTCCATTTCACCCTAATTTCTAGAACAACTTCCAGTACAGTATCCAGCATAACTTCCAGAAACACACTGTGTGTAACGTGTCTAACTCGAACGAAATTTGATATTAGTAGATTACTAGGGCGTGGACAGTTAAATGATTAACGGTAATGAGGCTTTGTTGACCTAAGCGATTTCCCCAGTCAACCAATATCCGCCCACTTTCTCTGTAGAGTGAAAGCAAAATCATGCTAATTTATTTTCCATTTAGCATCTCTTGGCCATCTTTTGTTGTGTGAATCTTCCGTTGCTTCAGAAGTTGGAACTTTTGGTACTCAGTTGGCGCTTTTCACTCGATTGGCACGAGGAAACGCCAGAATTTTCACGTTTTCCAATTTGTTTCGAATAGACTTCTGTTCTGAATTTAGAATTCAGCGATGAGCCTCGAAGGCATATGAGTTCCTTGAAGGAGAGGCGGAAGTCCTTATTGAACATGGTGTAGATGAAGGGGTTTACGCAGGAGTTCAGATGGCCAAAAGTTATAACTGCGTCTGTTATCCAAAAGTGGACGACAAAATCCTTCCCTAGAATTTTTTTTCAAAATCTTGAAAAAAAAATACTAATTAAAAAATTTCGAAATTTGAAAAGAGTACCCAGGAATCCATATACGCAGTCTACAAGCATCACGGTAAAGAAAGGGAGCCAACAAGCTGTAAAGACGCCCATCACAATCCCCATCATAATGCATCCCTTCTTCTCTTGAAGTGGCCGCGCCATTTTGAGAGCTTTTCAATCATTGCATAGTAAATTTATTTTAAAAAATATTTTAAACATTTATCACCATACCAGGGAATCTCATTTTTTGCATTTTTAAGACGCGTATAATACTCCAATAGACGTAGAACTTGCCAAAAAGAGGCACGAAAAATGTAGACACAGAATAAAGTTGAAACCTACAAGAGTGGATGCTTAATTTGAGTTTTGAGTAACTTAACTTTTTTTTCGAAATATTTTTTTTTTTGAATTTTCGCCAAAAAAAATCCTTACCAGGGTGTTTGATAGTACATACACGCCGCTCCAGATGCCTTTTCAAGATACAGTTCTGCCATGGACCAATGTGGAATCGTCATTAAAAATGAAGCTATCCACGTGACAGCAATAGCAAAATAGGTTTTTGTCGCCGTAGAATTAACTCTGTAGAAAAGTGGGCGTGATATTGCGATGTAGCGATCCAAAGATATTACACAGAGGCTAAATATTGAGGTAGTGCAGCACATGACATCAGCTATAGTAATCACAACGGACAACGCTCTAGTTAAGTATACATGTTACCATTACATAAATAACTATTTTACAGATTTCACTTTGAAATGTCGTATTTTATAGCTGTAGTTTCTGATTAGTCATTATGGAGCTGTGCGTGCGTAATAAGTCAAGAAATCAAGAAGCGTGCGCTTGAATTCAAAGCTTTACAAAAAATTGCACTAGTATTCACATTACCCAGGTCGCCAAATTTAGACCTTAATCTTTGCCAAAATAATTTAGAAATCAATATTGAAAACCTACAACAATTTTTTTTTTACCCCTAAAGCGTCCTCCGTCTTAGAACGGGTTTGTTTGAATTGTAGTCAAATAATTTGCAACAAATAATATTAATTATAAGTCACAAATGGGAAATAAATTGAGCATCAATAGTGAAGAAAATCTGTTTTTTACAGTACAATAATGCTGATTTGAATTATATTTTTAATAAGCCAGACAAGCCCGTCATAGGACAGGCTCCAGAAATTAAAATTCTCCCGTCTTAGGACGGGCTTGTTAGGCAAAGATACTAAATGTTATAGTTATGAACTATTTCCAGTGGACCACATATTTTATATTTCATAGTTATATATTATGATTACTTGACACCCAAACATAGCAAAGGAAGTTTCCAACATCCCAGATGTAGCAGTTGGCTGTCAAGAATATCTTGAAGGGCATTATCAGAATTCCAACTAGGAGATCAGCCACCGCTAAGTTCAGAATTAAGTAGTTTTTGGGTTGTCGCAGCACTTTCACCACGACAATTGAGATGATTACGAGTAAATTCCCTGCAACTATTAGCAGTAGTAGACACACTTCTAGTATACCCTGAATCCATTCCCATGGCGACAGCACGGAACAGTTTCCCCTGGGACTAGAATACAACATCGCTGATATTTGCGACCAAACTAGGAGTTTCTAGATTCTACTGCATCCACTTCTGGCCCATTCACATTCGCTGGCCCAGCTAGTGAAATGCACTTGCTCAATGCAGAATCAAGTATACAAAAAATGCGTTAATGTTACGTCAAAGAAAACCAGGATACGACAAATTGACGCTGAAGACGAAAAAAGTGGAGCGGAAGTACAATCGGAAACTCGTTAATGGACGCTAACTGGAATGGGAATATAATACTTTGACGAATTTCTTGTAATGTGATAGTGATCCTGATGCAGTATTGATTTGTCAACCTTGGAAATAATCCTATTGTTGTAACACTGAATGATGTGATTTTGTGATCCAGCAAATTATCGTATCGGTAAACCACCAAGTCATCAAATGATGTAGCAATTATACCGTGAGGACCACGAAAAAGGCAACACCCGAAAGTAAACGAATTGTTTATTTTTCGAAACTATGGGGGGCAATTGAATCCGAAATTTCTAAAATAAATTCTAAACATTTTTTTTTCAAATTAAGTGTATCGGACACAAAGCACCAACGAAATCTATCCAAAACTCAACCTGACCCTTCCTTAAATGGTCGAATCTTAGCTTTAAACGCCGTCAGTGACATTCAGCATAAATATGTGACCATTAACCTTATTTAGGAACAGGTCGAATCTTAGCTTTAAACGCCTTTAACAATATATGACTTTTTGTAATGTCAGAGGTTGCCCGGTCACAGATTTCCTAACTTTATGCATAATCACAATCTGACGTTGGTTGAACATCGAGGGGTAAAAGTTGGCCTAGGTTTGGTTTAAACCAAAACCTAACAGATAATTTTCCTTAATTTTGGTATGATCAATAATTACCAGTTTCTCGGAATTACTTTAATTTTGTATTTTTTTTTCTATGAGAAAACGGCAATAATGGTTAGCGATGGTTTAACAATTTTAATCTGGTATCTAAAGTGATTCCTGTGCTAAAATGTCTAATGTCTAGCAAATCTGTTACAATTGGAAAAAGAAATGGTAGAACAAAATTATAGTCATGGGTCCACTAACATGTGCATGTAAATTAATTTTCACTGAAACGTACAAGTATCCATCATGGCGCTAATAAAATCACGGCTCTTGATTTGATTGATACTTTGATTTGTATAAAAGAAAATATTAGTTATAACTAGCCCCCCATAACCAAGTAGGAATTGCCTATTTTCCCCTGGAAACCAATTGGGGTGTTGCCTTTTTCGTGGTCCTCACTGTAGTTAGAATTACTCGGCAAATTTATTAGATTTCAGTTTAGATAATCATAGCAATTCCTGAAAAAGAAAATACCTTTTGACTATTGACTACAGATGCCAAATGTAATGCTTATAAAAAAAGTTTTCAAATTATTTTTAATATAGTTTTATTTAAGTATAGCACACTTTACAAAGCCTTAATTTTTACTTTAGCTGTCATTCACAAGCTAAGCATTCAACATATAAAGCTAAACAATTTAAAGTTTACAAATTGTGAAAATCGTGATGGTTTGACTAACTAAATAAAATAAAATTGTATCCCATTTCAAGTTCATCAATTCAGTTCCAAAAACGATTGTAGTGACGCATGTCAATGACAAAATTTAATGATACATCAAACTCTTTTGTTCTTTCAATCTCGTGGAACTGTTGATGTAATGTCGATTTGACCCATTATGACTCCGAATGAGATCTCTAAAATTACAGGTGAGGATACCCTTGAAAGCCCGCCTAAATTGGGAACTAAACATTGTGTAGACGAAAGGATTGATACTGGAATTCAAGTAGCCAAGCCAAACCAAGAGTTCGTAGGTAAGTGGTGGTGGGTTAAGGGGTTTTCCTAGAAAAACAGGGTTAACTTTAATGTTTTTTCTTAAGTTTTTACAATTATTCACTTAAGCCAAACGAGCCCGTTTTCCGATGGAGTATTGACGTCTGTAAGAATAGATTTTCTATGCCTTTAATGTCGAGTTCTAAATTTCATGTCCGAAATTAAATAATAAATTGACTTTGAAAGCATACAAAATTTCGCTAGTTAATAGTCGTCTGTCCTAGCACGGCACGGGCTTGCTTGGCTTATACATTATTATAAAGATATTGTTAATTTCATAGAAAATCGGAACCTATAACTTCGCCAAGAGCAACAATGCCAATTAGTGTAAAGAACGGCAACCAGCAAATGACGAAAAATCCCATCATCACGCCAAGCATTGCGCAACCTTTCTTCTCCCTTAAAGTATTTAACAGTGCTTCTAAAATGGAAAAGAAGCGCATAATTTTTGTATTATAAAGGTTTAAATATATTAATTTTTGAAAATTTGTTAGGTGTTATTTCCTGATGAAAATAATTTTACTAATTAAGCCTATGAAGTTTAATTTAAATTCCAAATCCCTTTTCTTACCTGTTGCAGACTTCTGTCGGAAATTGTTCTTGTCAGCCTTAATTTCGAGTTCAGGAAAGGAGCGCTGTCGCCCAAGCTCCTTTCGTTTTGTTCTAATTCGAAGTATATGCCAAATTTTTGCGTAAGTGACGATCATCAAAATTAAAGGGACTATGAAGGAAACAAAAGTTTGGATAATTCGCCACCTATAATGCATTTGGAGAAGAACGTCTATGAATTTAAAGTCATAAAATAAGCCGTAAAGTTTGCTAATATTTAACAATAATATTAAATTCAATTTTAAATTCAAGTTTAATATTTATGTAATATTTAAATAATATATTTATTTAATATTTGAATTGTGTGATGTAAGTATACCAATCTGACTGCTTTGCTTGGCAAACAGAGAAAAGATAGGGTCCTATAAACGCTCGATGAATTTCATGCTGTCCCCAGTACGGAACCGTAATTAGCAGGGCTATTAACCACGTAATTGCAATCACGACCACTGTCTTCCCACCGCTTGAATTGATCTTGTAGAACAGAGGTCGAGAAATGGCAATGTAGCGATCGACGGCAATTGCAGTGAGCGTCAAAATAGACGCCGTGCAACATAGGATGTCTACTAAAAATTAAAGAAATAACAAAATATTTAAATAGATTGAAAAAAAAAAACTAATCCGGGTGTAAACTTGGAAGGTTGGTAGTTTGGACCTTTAAAGCAAGGTATAAAATATGTTAAGCATCACACTGATTGTAAACTTTCAAGTTTTATAATTATTCACTAATTGCTCACCTGACACAGGTATCATTAGGTAACAGCGCCTGCTCTTCGCAAACCAAACGAAGCACTGTGCCTCCTGTATAATTTTAAATGGAACCACCAAAACGCCAACTAGCAAGTCAGCCACGGCAAGAGAAAGCAGGAGATAGTTCTTGTTCTTCCTGAGAATTTTGACAAATAAAATCGATGAAATCACAACTAAATTGCCAATTACAGTCAAAACTGCGAAGAATGATTCTACAATGAGGCGGACCAATGTCCACGGTTGGAGAAATCCTTCACACTTCTCGGTATCCATGGTTAATTTAGTTTTAATTGTGTTAATATTAAATCTAAGTAGCTTCAAAGTGTGAATTATAATTTTCTCTTGCACTTTCACTACCACCTTCTTCTCTCTAGACTGTAAATAATGGTTAGCGCTATCCTAGGGCGTGGCACATACTGAAACCAAAAACGTTTTTTTGGTTTCCTTTAATAATTCTTTAAGGTGGTCTCAGGCGGCGACTTAAGGTCAACTGATACCTTTTGCTTCCGGTGTTAAGTTTCCATCCGAAGAAGCGGGATTAAGTTCTGGTTGTCGCAGGTTCTTTATTTCAGTAATGGTACACACAGTTATAATGCTTACACGTGAAATTCAGGCATAATCCATTTGAAATGGGCCCCTGGGGCCCTTTTATTACACTACTCCAATTTTATAGATCCTTTAAGGGGTCGTAGTGGAACATTTAATTAAGTTTATGGTTCTCTAGATACTACAGTGAAAGTTGTGCAACAACAAAAACAAGTCAAACTTTGGAATTTAGTGGTTTTGCTTAAACAACTTCACAAGTTCCGGCTTATGTTTTTGCTTAAAGCAACAGCAGCCACTTTAAATATTTTATGCCAAAACTATAATAATTAAGTACTAACTTTAAATATAGACAAAAATAGACTTAAGACACCGGTTTGGTTGGTAGGCAATGAATAACATTTAAATACACAGATCAATTTCGATAACAATCCAAGATGGAGGAGAATTTGGTATAAGAGAAATAATACAACTTGAGTTCTCAAATTATTTCCACTAATATTACAATACCCTATTTTTCTTATAAATTACTAGCTGCACATTGCCGCTTTGCGGCCCGTGCAAGCAAGAAGTCACTCACAATAACAATAAATTCAAGTTAATTAAAGAAGTCACTCACAATAACAATAAATTCAAGTTAATTATAAATGAAATTATTCACCATATTGAGACATTAAAAAATTTGGACTTCTGAGATTTGGCCTTTGACCCTAGAAAACTAGAACAATTTCCGACCGAAGGTTTTTCCTAAGTACTGGCCTTAATTTTGTACAAAATCTGGCACCTGTAGCTCAAATGGCTTTTGCAGGCTTCGGTAACGAATTGAACGAGTGATAGACTTACGATTTTATAACATAGACAACCATATAAATATGGTCAAATTAAAATATCAAGCATGGTTTCTGGAAATTTTATTGTTTTAATTTGATTTACATTTCTTAAATAGTATTTCTAGAATCTACGTTTGAACTTGTTTTGAATACGCTTCATTTCGTATTTTTCAAGGTGGATCCACAGAGACAAATGAGTTCTTTAAATGCCAAGCGAAAGTCAGGGCTAAACATCGTGTAAATGAATGGATTTATTCTGGAATAATTGAAATACAGTGTCTTCAAATAAAAACTGCACACCCAAATTTGTTGCCAAGTAAGAATTTGGAAAAATCGCAAACTATGAAGGCATCTTTAGATTTTAAAAGCGCGAATTTTGAAAAAAAAATCAGATCAAGTCCAAACGGTTTATATTTTCAATGTTTCAGTATAATTCATTTAATTAAGAGTTTTGAACTTCAATGTTCAAAGAGAACTTTGAGTAATTGCAAGGGGACTCCCTAATTGTCAGAAAACTCAGAAAACTCAGAAAA
>VYYI01003467.1:0-12147 GCA_021029175.1 Bilobella aurantiaca
AAATTTCCAAAAAAAAAACGATAACTGAAATGAAATTATTTTTTAAAATTTTGCTAGTTCTCATCTACTTTTCATCTCTCTCCCTCCGGATCTCAGCATCTCTACCTAATCGCGAAGAGACTCGAAGTTAGTAATGTTTCAAAATTTTAAAATTCTTGATTGATGTCCAAACGTATTTCCAGAATACTGTGCTCTCTGTCTATTTTTTTTTCAACAAAAATGATAGTATTTTAAATTTAATCTTGCATGGATTTTTTTAAAATCAGAATTCCACTAGTTTTATTTATTTTACAACAAAGTGATAAACCTTTTTCAATATTTCAGGGAAGGCCGAATGGGCTAAAATTGGCGAAGCTCGAAAAAGTAATGTTTTTAAAATTTTAAAATTTAAATTAATTTCCAATCATGTAATCCTAGAATACATTTAGACATTAGAAACAGTACGACTTATTTACTTTTTGCTTAAGTATTACATGATTACTTTAATGTATTTGGCAACTGCCTATTTTTGATATTAGAATTCAATGCAGAATGAGTTATTTGATATGGAAATCATAGCTTGACCTTTTTTCAATATTTCAGGGGAGGCCGATAAAACTTGGGACAAAATTCGTGACCTTTTATTTAATTGGAGAGAAGATTTAATAAGGGAATTGGACAAATCAATTCGTATTTTGAAAACAGCTTTTGCAGAGAAGACTAGTGAAAATGAGCAGAGAGCTTTCTACGGAGAATTTCAATACGTCAAAGGACTAATGCTCTGGGTTATTAATGAAACTATGAGTAACGCAGACAATCGGAATTTGACGTTAAAGGGAATGGCTACGCGAAAAAGTAACTTTGACTTCACTTGTAGCATGATGAAGGAATGCTTTGGACACGTTTTGCCTAGTCTTGAATCGGATGTTGCAACATTTAAAATTTACCGAATTTTAGAAAAAACCACTTCAACTGCGCATTTGAACGATTTTCCTCATTCTCATCCAATTCATCACATCATCTTCAATCTCTACGAATTGGAAATTGGAACAAATTTTACACTATTGTTCCATTAGTTAAGAATAAATGAATAAAAAAAATGTTCTGCAATAATTAATTAAATAAATTGTATTTTTGTTAACAATTATTGAATCAATTTAGTTATCTATGACACTCAATTCCCTCCCATCCATTCTTGATGAATTTACGCCTAAAATATGCAAAGTCCAAATTGTAAATTCGAAATCTAAAATTTTTATTAAGTTATGCAGTAGATTATGCGTTTCTTCTCCTGTTTCAATACTTAAGTTGCTCAAGAATTATTCAAAATTATATTGAAATCATTTCTTCTTCTAGGAATTAGTTACGGAAGTACTCTACATCATACAGTGTACCTTTAACAAAAATGCTCATTTAAACCATTAACCCTTGACTTTAAAGAGTTTTAGTATCAGCATTTTCAAAAATTAGTAAAAATTAGAATACAACAGCTTTTATTCTCTTTGCAATACACTTGAAGATTATTTCATCATCTGCAGTTCCATTGACGAATTAAATGCTTGAGAACTACTTTGAAGGCTTAACACATTTCCCTATTGCTCCTGCAAATGATCAATTATTGCATTATTTGCTGGAGCAATAAGGAAATGTGTAAGGCCATAAAAAGGCTTACAATGTTTTCATTCATCTTTAGAATTGCAGAATATGACAGATTTCAAAGTGGATTCTGATAAAATGAGAATGATAGCATTGCACATATAAAACTCCTTTAATGAATCAACCAAGTCATTGCCAGAACGTTATAAAAGGTGATGTTGAGTTATTAGTTACAGTTGCATTTGAATTTATAACAAAAAAAATCAAGAGATGTTCCGATTTTTCATTTTGAACTTTTTAATGTTTTGCATTTTTTCGCAAAATATAGGGAGAAGAACCGGTGAGAACTTTATTTAGTTTTATTTTAGTTTCTTCTGAATTTTAGTGCGGCAGAAGGGACTTGTTCCATCAGATAGTAAGCTTAATAAAATGGAGATGGGTAAGGGTGGATATTAAAAATCCATTAACAAAACGTGTACATATAATTTTTAGATTCACCTGGATCTTTTGCAGCGGTGGGCTTTGAGACGTATCAAGCGGTCATCATGCGTAATCCACATTGTAGAAAGTCTGCGCTATGCAAGGCAGGGTTCGAATTCTGAAAAACGAATTCTGAATTCGGGTAAAATATTATTTTTTAACACGTGTAATTATACTAAATACAGCTTAATATGCACCTGATTATTCACTTTTAGTGCACTTCATTGGCTCATTAATAATGAGCATCAAGTTGTAATGACTGCTGATGAATTAGATGTAGCGTCATTATCCTTGCAAGGCAAGTTCAAGTGTCCAGGAAGACGTCGTTCATCCTTTGAACCCGAATCCGATTGTAATTTTCCGTGTGTACCAGTACCCCAAGCTCCAGTAATCAAAACTTTAAATATTAAAACAATCTTCCTTCACTCTTTAATATACATTTTCACTTTTAGTATTTCTCACCTTGGGAATAGAATTATACAGTGTAATCTCAAAACAAACTAAAAAAACCCTCCATTGTTTACAATTTTTCAAAAATCTCTATTAACGACTCTTTTGGGCTGTATCGTTTTACTTGGGAAACACTGTATAACATTTTGATTCGAAAATAAACTCAATAACTTTTTTTTAAACATTTGCTCCGAAAACTAAAACTTCTATATATTTTTTAATAGTATTATGTTTTCTAGTATAAATTTTCTGATTTCTTCCTAGTGTGCAATAGAACCTAAAGAAATTGTAATTTTGGTGAAGTGAAAAAATTGAGCAATATACACTCCTTGAAATAGACTAACTTTCTCTTGAAATTTCCCTTTTAATCCATGAAATCGGAGCATGTCCGTCATTTTTCTGTATGTTTACAAATTTCGCGCCTGTTTCAGGTATTTCAAAATATATTCTAATGTTGGCATGACTGTGGCTTTTGGCTCAATGTACGAGGTTTCAACGACACAATCAATTTATTTGTGAATCTACTGTAGTTCAAATAAAGGTAGTTTATTGTCACAACTAAAAATAGCGTTTGCGTAATTTTGTACAAAACTAATTTGAAGTACTCGTTAACGGTAAAACATTCATTATGGCACAAGTTCAGAGTATCATTTAAAACCAAATATTTTCTCATTTCAATTTCTAAATCTTGAAATTCTGAAAGTTTCAACCACATTTCCTTCACCATATTTTTTCATTTAGAAAACGGGAGTCATCTTGGTTCCAGCTCGGCTCAGTTCATCGTCTGCCGTGAGCATTACCTACAAAATGCACAATTAGCTATAGGCTAAAAATAGGTTAAACGTAAGGTTACTTTGCATTATTTCTATTCCAAGGAAAGTTTACTAAAGTTCTTATATGGCTTCATATAAACGTCAATACAAAGAATACAACATAAGGTGAATATTTTTTGCTAAAATGTCAATTACCATGAATGTTAAGAACCAGGCAGGGGCTGCTAGCCAATGGTACATGTCTAGGTCGTCATAGAAACCGATTTTGCAGGGAATGAAGCGCTCTTGCAGGAAAATGGTTGGGAGTTCCCATGCCGACAGAGATGCTGCCAAGGCAACGAGTGACAAAATCCAAAATGCAATTGCAAATAGGAGGTAAATGAGCGGTTGCCATGAGTTAACTTTGGTATATTCCTTATACAAGAAACCCTGCAATTTTTAAAGGAGTTAATAAAGAACAAAATTCACCTTTGCTTATTAAAATACTAATAATATACTATAATATTTATATTATAACTATAATTATAATACATGATGGGTGCATATTTTACCTTGTGCACAATGTAGTACGCTATGAAATCAAGAAGAAAGTTGGCGAGTACAAGGATGTACATGCGCGTTGTGAAGTGGTTCTGCGTCATTTGCGTCCAAATGAACGTCAGAATTCCTAACGTTAAGAAGAAGACGCAAAAGTGTCCAGCAAGTGCGCCGCCTCCACTCGGGAGTAAAAAGAGGGCGTAGGTTTCCCACGCAAAAGACGTTATAGAAGAGGGCTGTTGGGGAGGTGACGGGCACTGTGAGCGGCGCATCCTCTCCATCGCTCGAAACTAAAATATAATTAAATACTAAACTACATTGTTTCTAAATTACGATCTCATAATTTTAATTAATTGTTTTGTTTTTAACTTTGATTAATGACTGCATTTGCGTACCTAGTGTATTTTTTTCCGATACGCGACCGGCAGAGTGTAGAATTAAAATGGCGATTTGAATCCAGAAGCTAATGAAGACTGAAATGGCTACTTGAAATGTGTAGTCCGTTATCACGTATGCAGCAGATATGGCCACCATCACCATCCCAATGCACATGAACGTAAAATTGCTGTTCAAAATTTCAATAATTCTATTCATAACTTTTTCAAAAATTCTGAATTCCCGGATCAATTTTTCTAAACAATTTTCAAAAAATCATCTTATCATTCTCTACAGTAATTGTCTTATTATTTATACGTGCGTCAGTAGCAATTGCACTTCGAAACACAAACTGCATTCAAAACTACAATTGCTTTCCAAAATTACAATGGCATTCCAAAACGCAATTGCGCTTGCTCCGATACAAGGGCATTAAAATAGCTCCATGGGTCAAGGGAGGGTTTGACCCTTAAATGACCCCCAAAGCCCAAAAATTGTTGTTTTCAGGGTTTTCGCTAGTAACTTAATTTTCTGAAATTAACTTCTCGATTCACTACGTAGAAACATGTGCGATAATACGATAAATGATTAAAAAAATACCTGTAATTTTCGAATTACAGAATATTTCATTTTATAGAGTTTTTTTTAGTCTAGCCTAATTCAAAGGTTTCAATTTAAAACAAATAACCTATTAATAAAGTTATTTGGTATATTTGGTATTTAGGTATATTAATAACCTAAATCGTAGTTAAATTTTTCACGAAATCTAAAAAAAAATCACTTTTCAACTTACTCTGTGACCATGCACGGATGTCGAAGGTTGTAAATTTTAATTTGGCAGAGCAACACAATGATGAACATGAAGGTGAGCCCTGATCAAAAAAAAAGTAGACAAAAGTTTTCAAAAACCTTTTTTTTTTTAAATTTTGAACTTTTTTTTTTACCAAAGAAAGTCGTGTCCTTGCTTGGACACGTGTTGTAGGCCATTTTCATGATGCCGACGAACATGAGTGTGAAGCCCATTGTGTAAAAGGCTCCAAAATTTTGATAGGCTCCGTAGAGCGTCCTCCTCAGGTGGATCGTTCTAAAGTGGCAGCAGCCCCACCGTCTTGGGTCTTCAGCCTCTCCACGCATTGCCCCGTCATCCGATTCGTGCACCACCAACTTGGTGGCTCGGACGTGGGTGAAGGCCATAAAGGCCAGGCCAAGGACAACGAAGCCCAGGCACGAGTAGACATGGTTGAAACTCACAAACACCCAAACAGGGTACGAGCACCTATAGTTGAAGTGACAAATGTCCAAGTCTCCTGTCTCTTTCGAAAACTGAAATTTCATTTTTAAAAAATCAAAATTTAAAAATCTCTTTTTTTAAATTACAATATTCATGTTATGTTTGGTTATCTGACGTAAACGCGCCTCTGTGTATTTATTCTCGATCAGCATTTGGTTTCTATTTAAAAAATTGTAAACGTAATTGTGTTATTCTTTCTTTTTCTGTTTTTTTTTGTATTTACATGCATAGTCGCACCTATATAATTTAATTATTAATTATTCATAATTGTTTTGATTTATATCTATGTAAAATCAAGGAATTAAACCACATTTAACATTTAAATCCACTTTTGGACTTCACTTCATTTCTTAAAAAAAAGTACGCTTCAAAAGCCTTTTTTAAACTATAATTTAAAAATTAGAATCAAGCAAGAGCTACACAATAAGGAGACAAAGTGCTTTATAACCATGATCAAATCAAAAAAGTAAAAAAAAAAATCTCCCCGGCGGGGAATCGAACCCCGGACGTCCGCGTGACAGGCGGAAATAATTACCACTTTACTACCGAGGATGGTAGATACTAGATTCAGTAAAAAGGCTGTATAAGTCATGCAACTTATTTTTAGAAAGATAGCTCAAAATAAGAAGCATCAGTAGAACATGTCTGCAAACATTTTAAAACATGTTTAACATATGTGAAACAAGTAGGCTCACCCTTGTGAGCGTAAGTGAAAGTAGCATAACTGGGAGGCCGTAGAAGAAGACAATTGTGAGCGTTGTCCAAATGTATCGATACGAATTGGCTTTCAAGTACTGATACATGTTGCTCTCAGCTGTGAAGGACTCGACGCGCAGATCTGTATCGTAGTTTCCAGCGCAAAGCCTATTGAGAAAATTAGGCGTCCATCCAGATTGTCCGCTTCTGCGCAAAACAACAAAATCGAAAATGCGCATGCGCAAAGTAAAAATTACTACTAAAGCGAATCATCCACTTTCATTCGAACAATTGGCTAATTTGAAAAATTAATTTTCACTTCTTAAAATAATTGTCAATCTAATATTTAATGATCAATTTGGACCAATTTTGAATTCTAAATTTCTGTTCTAAATTTAAAAAAAACGTACCCAACATACTGGTGATGACAACATGAGAAAAGTATGTAAACCAGTAGAATGCCAATGGAGTAGAGGGCTAGTGGGAGCCACAGAGATGGTATCACAACTTCCGACCAATCAGGAGGCCCTTCGATGTAAAACGAAATCGTTTCGGAGTGTGACGAGTCAGCGATGCTCACTTCTGGAGTTGTGCGCGGATCGGGAAGAAAGACCAAAATAAATCCGTCTGGATAATTTACTTTCTAGAAAATTGTGTTCAAACAGATTAAAAAACGCAAAAGTTTTAACCTTTCCAATTTTTTGTTTAAATATGCAAAAACGAATACTCTAAAAATGAGATTTAATAATACGATTTAAAAAAAGAGCATGATTACTTGTACTATAAGAGTCGTGTTTTGTGACATTGTGCGATAGTGACCCGAGTGCTTGATATTTGTTAGTTCGTCTCGGACTGGGCACTGTAGAAATATATTTGAAAATTATTATTTTGTAGTCAAATTGTTTATTTGTTTGTTTTAAAAATTGTTTTTTAAACGTGTTACGTCTGGTTTTTGGATGGAAACAATTGTTTTCGATATCTGCGTCGAATTTGCATGAATCCTGACAAATTGAGCGTTATCAGGGAATGCAAATCTGTAGAAAACTGGAGATGTTGCTCCCACATTGTCTACGACTTTGAGCTCATTCAGCCTGAAACAACCAAATTACAGGTTTTGTATAGTAGTATTATTATCTTCTGCGCATGACTCTAAAGGACTTACGAGCATGCGCAATTTTTTTACTCCTGCGCATGACTCTACAAAAGAGTAAGGCGCATGCGCTAATCCTACCTGATGATGTATCCCTGCTGAACAAAGAGTACAAAGGAGTATGTGATGAGGTCCAAATTGCACGTTGACACAGTCACAAAAATAGAGGACGTCCATTCTTCCGGCCTCAGGCACAGCGTTCTGCCCCCAGTGTAGAGAGAGCTGTTTAGAACAAGATAATTTTGTTTGTAAACAATTACACATTTCAAAAAAAGGAAACAACGTTTGTTTATTTTTAAGCAATTGTTTTTAAGCATTTGTTTAGCTCTAAAACAAATTACAGGTTTGAGGCTTCATGACCCTGTGGTAAACCAATTGTTTGAACTTCTTTCCTCTGCCTCACAATAAAATGAACAGGACATTTCGCACTCGAGTTCATGGAAGAGCTAAATTCAACACGTATTGAAGAGTCCTGCGCAGATAATTATCAAAATTTAGAAAAGAAAAATTCAAAAACCAATTAAAAATTCAGGTTTGACATATGTTGAGTTTGCTATAAATATATTTTGGAAAATATTTTTTTTTAAGTTAGGTTATGTTTAGGTCTGCTTAAATATAATTTAAGTTATGCTTATCTTTGTTTTTGAAAAGGTATGTTTGGGATGTTTTAAATTTCGCCTTACATTGGTATGCAATTCAGGAACAGTAAAGCGGTAGACATGCTGAGAATTAACGCTGATAATTCCTTCTATCTTCTGATTGGCCTCACTCTCATTGTAGTATATGTCAAATCCAAATGAATCTTTAAGGGTCAAAAGGGTCACCAGCGTGGTCAGTACTAATGACCCTAGCATTACAATTTCAGTTTTCAAAAAGGGTCAGTGTTCAAAAAAAAATCTTTAACAAAATTATAGTCAGTGCCTAAAATGGTTAAACCTAACCTTAACTGCAGGAGAATTTATATGAAAATTTCAAAAACGCATTTAACGTCATTTCCAGCGCTTTTCACTCCGTCTCTATATTCAGCTATATCAAAAGTAAAACCAAAAGATTAGAATGGAGAGGCTCCTGGCCTAAGTTTTTTAGTCATAGTTTTTTATACCGTAATTTTCTTGCTTGAAAACGAGAAGAAGAGGTTGAGAGTAAAGCAAATGAGCATTGCTAAGCATAGAAAATTTAACGTTAAACTGGAATAGTGGTTGCATAGTAAATGATACTGGAGATGACTCATGCAAGGATTTCTTGGAAGGACATCTGATTTCTCAGTGTGACTTCATAGTAGAGTTTTGCAGCCGACTAGCCGCAAAGCTGGATTTAATGTTAGTTAACTTAATTAAAATTAGTTTAAATAGAATATTTCAATTCTCAGTCAAATTCTGTTTTGAATTTAAGCACTCTTACTCAAGTGCTATGTTCACAATTTAATGAGTTGCATTGGATACTCACTTTTACTCGATGTAAAATTTTCAAAAAATTTCAAAGCAAAGACTCAAAAATAAGGAGAAAATGACTCGAAGTGGATTTGACTGCCCGATATGCTTGGACTACTACTCAGGTTAGAACCTTAAAATTCATTGTTCCCAATCAAAATTACATAATTTTTAACCATAACTATGTTTTCAAACCTAATTTTATAGAGACTTAATGAGATTAGCTGACAAAGGACTATAACTATTTTTGTAGCTTCATACATCGCTCGAGAAGAAAACATAATTTATAAGCTAAAACCTTACTTGACCAAATGTTTAACAAATATTTAAACAAGATATTTAAAAAAAGCTTTCTCCTTTTGTTCATATGAAAGCATATGTAATGCGAATATATGCAGTTGAAAAGAAATTTAAACTTTCAATTAGCAAATTTGTCTGGATATTTTGGATACAAGTTTACGCAAGCGCCATAGTAATCACGGTCTTTTTCTAGCCGTGTGTGCGTGACAACCGCACAAAAATTCCCTTCCACGCTTACTCCATGCTCAAACATATGGGCTTTCAAAAGCAATATTTTTTTTTGAAAAAATACAATAGGGAATTAATGAAATCGCTCCTTTGCTGTTAAAAAGCATAAAAAATAAACCAAACTAGCCCGTTTTGGGAAAAGAAGACCCAGAAATTGGACTGAAAATCCCTCTGTCCTAAAACGGGCCTGTTTGGTTAGTCTGTAGTATTTTCAGTAGGAGCGCCGCTACTCCTTTGTTCCTCTGATTTATTCTGTAAAGAAATTGTTAGGAGCCTAAAATTTAAATCCCCTGTTCTAGGACGGGCTTGTTCGGCTTATAATTTGTTACTGTACGACGTTGTACTAATAAATGTTACTGTATCCTTTATGCAGAACACCCCAATGAGGACTACTTTGTTGCGACAAACTGTTCAAACAGGCCAAGCACAGCGCTTCAGAATCAAATGTGCCCTGACTCGGTGGGACACGTCTTTCACTACAAGTGCCTCGTGAGTAGTGTGCGGTTGGATGCTAGTGGTGCGTTTAGCTGTCCAATAGTGTCGTCATCGCAACCATCTTGTCACGTTGCGGAAGCTCAATAACATTGACATTCAGCCCAAGCCGAACGACAACGAATTGTAAATTTAAACTGAAATTTCCATTTTTGAAAAAGTGGTCTTAATTGAACCTCCTTTCTTAGCGACTATGAATTCAAAATTGTTGTTCTTGGAAAATTCAAAGCTGGGAAAACGTCGATTGTGAAACGATTTGCGGTAAAAATACAAACAATCAGATTGCAAGCATTAGTCATCATTAAATTATGAAAAACAAAATCTCAAATCGCTCTCTCAAGAAATGAGTCTTATATTTGTTTGTCCATTTTATTTTAGAGGAACGTGTTCTCCGAGGACTACAAAATTACAGTAGACTGTGACTATGTAAGTTGTGAAAATTTTAAAATCCAAATCTGAATTGAATAAAAGTAGGATTAATCAAAATTTTCTATATCTATAAGACCAAAATTTTTATGAAATAAATGAATCAGTAGTAGGCGCTCAAAGGGAAAGACAAGATTGAGTTATGCTTCGTATTGTTTTTCAGTTTGACAAATTCATTCAAATGGGGGACAAGAGGATTAAATTGAACTTGGTAAGAAATTAACTGTTTATATTTA
Source organism: Bilobella aurantiaca (assembly GCA_021029175.1). Lineage (NCBI taxonomy): Eukaryota > Metazoa > Arthropoda > Collembola > Poduromorpha > Neanuridae > Bilobella > Bilobella aurantiaca. The sequence goes on from VYYI01003467.1 coordinate 10,440, forward strand.
CATATGTTGTTTTTATAAACATACAATCAAACATAGCGTTACAATAGTTTACTACCTTGTTATTAATATGATATTACAAATATATATTAAGCAAAGACTTGATTGTAGTGGGACACGGCAGGGCAGGAACAGTATCGAAGCGTAGTTACCACATATGTGAGAAACGCATTTGGAATGCTCTTTGTCTACGACATTAGCGACAAGTCAACGTTTCGCGCGCTACAAGACTGGATCATTTTTGCCAATGACAACGGACCTCCTGCGACAAAGCGCATTATCGTAGGCAACAAATCAGATCTCGAGGAGAGTCGCCAAGTTTCTATTGCAGAAGCAGAAGTAAAGAATAATCTAACCTTATAATTAATTGCAATTAATTAATTATTAATTAGTTAATTACTATTTTAGTGCAGTTTAGCCTTTTCTCATAATATCGATCCTTCCCAAACATGGCTTGAATTTTTGTGCAGTTTTTAAAGTAATGTATCACAGTCTATAAATCGCACACACATCCCCTTAATGCTTTAATGTAAATTTATACTCAATATTTGCAGCTTTCTTTCTTATTTAATTTTCATCAGATACAACGTTTTTCAATATTGTGGAAATATACAAAATAGAGGATATTAGTAACATAGTTGTTAATAGTGTAACATTTAAATATAAGATTTTAAGTTTATCACTATAAATTATTTTTTAAATAACTTAAGTTTAATTTCAAAAACTTAAAACAGATGTTTTGTTGCAGGAGTTTGCGCAAAGGCTTGGCTACCCATTTATCGAGTGCTCAGCCAAAGAGGCCTCAAATATTTCAACTATTTTCCGGACACTTACTGCAGAAATGCTGGATGAACCCAACGTTTGCAATGCAGCAGATAGGCTTAAAAATGCTGCTCGTCTTGATCCAGAAATACCCTTTATATACAGATTACGAAACAGGTGCTGTCCTTGAGATCAAATCAACATTGTTCGCCTTAAAATTCTAATAATTATGAACCCCATCTAATTATTTTTAGCTAACTGCCTTATAGAAATACCATAATTATATTCATCTATTGCTCAAATTTAATAGAAAGCCAAACAGGCCCTTCCTAAAGCAAGGGGTACCCTTTGGACTTCTATCAGTTTCAAAACATCATGTTCCAACTTCAAAAAATCTGAAAAAAGTTTCAAAAAAGCTGTCTCCTTGAAAAACTCACAGTTCAGTAGAAAACTCAGACTTAGAAGAGTGTCCCTCAAGGATCCCGTCTAAGGAAGGGCTTGCTTACTTGTACTCCCTTATTAAAAAAAATTGTTACAAAAAATAAAAAATAAAAATTAAACGGTTGGGCTCGAACATTAGTCATTAGCTATAAGTTGCAATCTATAAGCAACAGCGCCAAATTATTGAGAAAATCTGAAAAAAAAGCTTGTTTTAATTCACCTCACCTTATAGCAAATTATTTTTTGTTATAGTGTACAAATAAATACATTAATAATACACTTTATTTTAATATAATAATAACTAATCATATTGTTGGTGAGTAGCGGGTTTTTGAAAAGCATTGAGTGACAAGCTTTTGCATGAATTACTGAAATTTACCTTTTTTTTTAATTATTATTCAATACCTTTTTATGATAATGTTTACTTGAAACTGAAAGCAATAAAAAGATAGTAGGCAAATTCGGTTAGAAAGTTTGTGGCTTCCTGTGCGGTTGATATGTCTCAAGT
>VYYI01003468.1:0-12140 GCA_021029175.1 Bilobella aurantiaca
AAGAGCTAAAAAGTTAAACGTCATAATTCGTAAGATTCCCTTTTGAAAATCTTTGCGGTCTCAGGGAAAATTTTGAATCAGATTCTATGCCAAGTCCTAAACTTTCTCCATAGGAGCTGACGTTTTAAAAGGAAAGATAAGAGAGAAAAGCAAAGGGCCTCCCAGAAAAGGGAGCCCTTTGCTCCAAGGGCTCCACCAAATAAAGTTTTGAGGACCCTGAGCCCTTCCCCGGAGGAATGAAGGGCCCATTTTAGTTTTTTTTTTGCCAAAAAGATGAGCTGACTTTCTCCTCTTTATCTTTTGTAATGAGGCTGGGAAGAAGATTAGGAAGTTTTTGTGGAGTGCGTACTTGCGGCGGCGGGTGTGGCGGGAGCTTAAGCCCTTTCTTCAACTTTCCGAATAATTACACCGCCCCTTTTGAATTTGGCGGCAATTCTTTTGAATTTGGGTGCCTTTCGCAAAGGGCCTCTCTGACAGGGGCCCTTTAGGAGAGTCCAAGGGAGACGACAGAGAGCTTATTTTTTTCCTTCTTTTCTCCCTTCAGTGACTTGAGCGGAAATTAAAATCCCTTTTTTCCCTTCTTCAACGTTTCACGACTTTAAATTGATGATCCTTCTGCTAAACAACTCCCAAACAAAACACTAAACATCTTTTCCTAGTGAAAAGAGAAAGAAAAGAGAAAGTTTTCGGCGGCGCACAAAAATGAAAACATAAAATTTAGGCATGCCTAAGAGCTAAAAAGTTAAACGTCATAATTCGTAAGATTCCCTTTTGAAAATCTTTGCGGTCTCAGGGAAAATTTTGAATCAGATTCTATGCCAAGTCCTAAACTTTCTCCATAGGAGCTGAAACATCTTTTCCTAGTGAAAAGAGAAAGAAAAGAGAAAGTTTTCGGCGGCGCACAAAAATGAAAACATAAAATTTAGGCATGCCTCAAAGGCACAAAAGGGCCCTCTTCATAAGGATTCACTTAGGATCGAGAGCTTTCACTTTACCTATTCAACCTTCAACTTTCACTTCACTCTTGAAACATTCACCAAATTCGAAATTTAAAAAAAAAATGCCTAAAAAAAAATTGTTTACAATAAAAAAAAAGCTCATCTTTTAAAAACAAACAAAAAACTCGAATTTGTAGCCTTAAGGGTGCAAAAATCGAGGTCGTCCTAATTTGCAAAAAAAAAATCGTGAATCAGGGCAACGCGATATTTTCTATATCACGTGATACAGGAGTTGGGCAAATGAGAGACTTGAAAAAAACAGGCCTGCTTGCGACTGTAGCTTGAATTTTATAAATTGGAGCATTGGATAACAGCCTACGCATACAAATTTTTTGAAATTTTCTGCAATGTTTACAAAAATGTATGCGAAATCTACGAAATTTTTGCAAAATTTGTTTCAGTACAACGCAATAATGGACATTTTGGACAAATTTTTTTACTAACACAAACATGACACTGCGTATTACGTAAGACGTCTTGGAGGAAAGAAAGCAGTAAAAGAGTGAATAAAAACTCTAAAAAAGTCTTTTTTCCCTGAAACTCGAAACTTTGTGCATAAACTTTATTTTGATATTGACAATTTGAATTACAGCCAAACTACTCTCCCTCTTTGTTCCAAATTGCTCTAAATGGTTAAGATAATGCAGAAATTTGTTGATACGGAATTTCGTTGACATCGTTTCGATTAAGGAGATTGCATTTGCAGTACAATAAAAAATATTGGATTAAGTTTCTCCTCGAGGAGCCGGTAATGCTCAATGCTTCATTTCTAAACATAAAATGCATTTTATTGTCCCTTCCTTTAAAAAAACAGCAAAAAAACTACAACTTTTATTCACTGCAGTGTAATAATTTTATAGCACAACGGAAATGAGAACCTCGAAAATTTTACTTCAAACTTCCGTTTTCCTCTAGGCAGAATAATTTTAGGATTCTAAAAATCAAACAAAAGAAGCCAAATTTATTCAACTAATGAAAATTGTTTGACCCTTTTGTAAACCCTGACCCTAAAAATCTATCCTTTGCTCAAATTTTTTGCAAAATAGAGAATGGCATATTTTCCGGTTACATTACATCCTGATCTTAAAACTAAGACATTATTTCTGCCTCGGGCAAACTGGAGGTTTTTTAACTTTAGCCAAACAAGCCCGTTTTAAGTTAAAATCGATATGATTCAATTTCAAACTTTTTCTGGATGAAGAACTTTCAGTTAAATCATTCAATCAACCAATCATGGATTGACAGTTCAACGGAAAAATTGAAAGAATTAAGTCTTCGGGTTAAAATATTTAATTATTTTTAGACTTTTTTTTTTGCCTAGAGCTTACTATAAGTTTCTTTTTAATATTAGCCAAATTAGCCCATTTTAGGACTAAAACAGTTCGAAAATTCTTTCAAGTTACTACATATATTTTTTTCAAATTGAAGCAATTTCTGGTTCAACAACTCACGGTTAGATAACTGATTGATTGACACTCAAGTTGAAAAATTGAAAATCACGCACTCACGATAGGGTCTAATATATTTTAAAAGACATTTTTTGCCTTAAAATAAGTTTTTTTTTTTTAGCGAAATAGTCCCGTTCTAGGACCAAAACACCCTAAAACCCCTTTCAAGCTGTTAGACTATTTCTTCAATTTCAACCGTTTTCTTGCTGAAATAACTTACAGTTAAATCAATCATTTAATCAGTGATTGATTGACAGTGAAAAAAAAATCTAAAATCACGCACTCACAATATGATTCTTCAGTTTCTAATATTTAAATCTTTTGAATAATATTACTAATTTAGGGTAGTAGCCTTAAGGGTTACAACGTGATCTAAAATCTGGAGGGTTAAACATGTTTAAAACGAGACCCTTAAAGGAAGCGTAGAGGGACTTTCACAAAGAAAAGTCAAAAGTAGGCTCTCTGGAATAATTTAATTTCTTTTCTCTCTCTTCTTGGTTTGGCGCCAAAGCAAAAAGAATTTGATGGAATTCGATCCAATTTCAAAAGTTTCAGGGCCGCGCACATCGCTTGGTTACATTCATTTTGTGGCTAAGGCCCCAAAACTTACTTTCAAAACTTTCTGGCAAGTCTTCGCTGCATTTGGCTTCCCCTTTAGAGGCAAACGATGGGTTAATCAGATTGAATTAAATTCTCATTGTGAGTGGAATGCAATGCAAATGGGGATATGGGGGGACTTAAGGGTTGGCTGGAAGAAGAGCCCTTCCCTTGATTTCACTTTCCACTTCAAGTCCCTCTCTCTCCCTTGTTCCGTCTCCGCCCTTTGCCCGATTGCCCTCCATTTATTAAGGCCCTCAAGTAGCCATTATTTCTGGAAGGGGCCCTGGAAGAGGCTGGAAATTATTCCGCTGGAAGATTTAATGGGCACTTAGGCGAGAGGCAAGGGGCCCTTGGCCACCCACCCGCCGCAACCACTTTCCCTCATAGAAAGTCACCCGTCAGGTGGGAGCGGGATTAGGCAGAACGAAAACAATAAACCAACCAACGAAAAAATAACGTTTCGACTCCTGCTTCAAGGGCTACGAAATGATTTGTAGCTGTCTTTAAGGGGGATGGGTCCTTAATATCATACAACAAAAGAACAGAGGAGCCTTTTTTTTAACATCAAAGAAGAAAATTTCCGGAATAGAGTGAAAGTAACACAAGAAAAAGTACAAATACATGAAATTTGTGTTATAAGGGCCCATATTTTCATTTGCAAATGTTAAAAGAGACCTTAAGGGCCTCTCCGCTCCAAATGGCTTGATCAGCATTAGCTTTGCGAAACAATATTTGTTTAGTCGTAGATCGGTTTATATCAAAATAATGATTTAATGATTTTAGAAAATGTAGATTTCTATATTGCTCTTCTGTTGTGTTACTCAAATACAAGCACAAACAGCGCTGTCTTGAAAAGGCTGAGCTAAAGTCCCTTGCCTACTTCAATCAAACAATTCCTCAAAATCGCTGAACGCTGCAGCAGCGCTTTGCAGTAAAGCGCTCAATTGACTCCTTGAAATCGTAAAACGTAAACAACTTTTGAAATGGGAGAAACATGGGAGAAAGTTTATTGCCAAATTCACGCCGAGTTTCAAATGTAATATTTCAAGGATAAAATATCTTGGCCTCATTTCCAGACGAATGTTGAAGCATTTCTAAATGCTGAAACATACCAAAATGTTAAAACATGTTGAAGCATTTCTATGTTCAAAACATGTTGAAACATTCCAAAATGTTGAAACACGTTGAAAGCATTCCTGAGTCTTTTGAGTCAAGTTTGGGATTACAGGGGTGTTAAAACACTCAAAATCTGATTAAATCTCCTGACATCTCAGTTCATTAAAGATGTTCAATCAAACTTAATGTAATGTGATTTGACCTAATTTAACGTGATTTAACCTCATTTTAAGTGATTTAACTTGATTGTAAGTGATTTAACTAGATTTAATGTGATTCAACTTAATTTTAAGTGATTTTAACTTAATTTTAAGTGAATTTAACTTGATTCAAATTGAATTGAGTTTAATTCAAGGCGATTTTAACTTAATTATATGTGATTTAAATCAAATTAACTCTTTTCTTTCACAGATGACGGTGAAAGCGGAGAAGATGGTCCATTCTTCGACTCTCCATTTACCTCCACCAACATCACCGTCCACTCAGGCTCTGAATTTGTAGTCTTGAATTGCCCCGTCAATCGCCTCGCCAAATACTCCGTAAGTCAATTTGGCGGGAGGCCTCATTTAATTCGAATTTTCACTTGAGAAAGGGAGGCTAAATAAAAGTCTCCTGCTAAAGACAGTAGAGTAGTGGGGCACGGTGAGAATTTAAAAATTTGGGGCAGTGTGAGACGAAGAGAAAGGTTTCATTAGAACGGGGTCAGAATGCTCAAGTGGGGCAGGAGTAGCATTTACCTCATCATCATCACTTTCTCCCCTACCGCATGAAGAAAGGCCAATGTACAGAGCCTTCCAAAAAGTAGGGGAAATGAAAATGGGAACTTGATCCAAAATCCCAGGAGAAATGGAAGCCGCGGGGGGTTCAATTTGACGGAGAAAGTGCTCTAGTTTTCTCTTTTTTTAGCTTTTCGAGGGAAATATGATTTATGAGATGATGGAAAAAAGTAAGCAGGCGGTGAGAGCAGGGGATTTGTTGTAAGAGAAAATATCCTAATTTCAAAATAGCTTGACAGTAGAGCAGGGGGAAAAAATGACGGGGGGATGTGGGGGGGGGACGGTGTTGCGTGACGCTGATTCGGATTTTTTTTTGTACTTTAAAAATGATTTTCAAAAAATTTTGAAAAAAGAAATATTTTGAAAGAAAGATCTCAAAAGAGCCCTTTATTTAGATTCGCTTTGATTTTAAGAGTGAGCCCTTGAAGTTTAATTTTAACAGCGCGAGCCTTCCTGCTGTGATGCAGCGACGCGTGAAATTTTTCTAGAAAGCGATTTTTTCATAAAGCCTCTTGAAAATTTCCTGCTTTCGAGAATTTTTTTTTCACAACAAAAAGTTTGTTGTGCCCTTGAGTACAGTACTGTATTGCAACCTTTTACACTCGAAAAATGTTTTCAAAATTTCTCTTTTTTTTTAGATCAAAGAAATTTGTAAAGGGTATGAAAACGTAAAATTGGAAATGGCAAATTTTGTTTTTATGAAAATTCCTCTCAAAATTTAACAAATTGATAAATCAAATTTAAACAAGTTTAAATTTAGTTTCACATTTGCAAATGAATTTGAAGTGAGGCGTCGTCAAGCATCACTTTATGATTTGCGTTTTACTGTTACTAATACTGCTTAGTGACGTAATTTTTTCAAAATTTCGACAAAATTCTAATCTTTTTTCAAGTTATTTTTTCTTATAGAACTTTAATCTCGTGCTAAAATTGCATCTTTTAAAATCAGTGAGTTATTCAAAATCAATTTTTTTCTAAATTAGCATTTGGAGCAAATTTAAATTGAGTATTTTATTAGTATGGTATAAGTTATAAAAAAAAATTATAAGTCTATTTTTAGCGTTCCAATTTTCGTAATAAAATTATCCCCTGTAACATCATGAGGCTAAAACCATTTCCAAGTTCAAAGAGAATTTCATAGAGAAAGTATAATTAATTTACAAAAAAAATTCGGGTGCACTTGTGATGAAGCTCTCTGTACACGCTCACAATGAAAAAGGTCTTGTAGACTTCTTTTTTTTTCTCCGCCTTAATTTCTTGATGGGAAAAGCAAAAAAAAGAAGGTTTTTGGCACAATTTGTAGTTGGTAAAGCGTGTAGGAGGGAAATGAAAGGGCATTACAGATTTGTCTCAATTGCAAAAGAAGAGAGAGGCCCTTTGCGCGATGTCTTATTCGCAAAGGGCTCCTCTGAAATGTACCACATCGCAAAGGGCTCAAAGGGCCGATTTCCCAGGGAATTCCCAGTGGGAATTTCTCAAATTAACCCAACCAGCCCACCTACTCCGTATTCTACGAAGTCTTGACTGTGCCGCTAATTGAATGCCGGAATCAATGCCAGGGAATCTCGCCACATGCTTTCTCCTGAAAACAGCCATTGAATTTTCATGAGGTTTCGAAACTCGAAGTAGTGAAAGTGAAAGGCAATGAAACAGAGGCTGCTTTTTTTTGTTTCTACTTTGTTTTTTTGAAAAGTTCGGAGGAGAAAGTTGGAGAAAGTCATTAATTATGATTATTGGCCCAGGTTTCGTGGCTCAAGGGAAGTGAAAGCGGGGGTTTGGAGCTGCTGACAGTGGACCAAGTGGTGTACTCTTCGGAATCCAACAAAATCAGCCTACGCTTTCTCCAGCCAAACAATTTTCAGCTCAAACTGGGGAAACTGAGCACGGGAAGTAGCGGCGAGTATCAATGTCAAATCTCGTCACATCCACCCAAAATACTCAGATACTACCTCAACGTAGTGGGTAAGTGGAGTAGGAGGGATGAGAAGATTAGTTTTGATCAATTTTGGGGTAAGGTGAGAAGATTTCCGAAAAAAAAATTGAGGAAAGATTATTGGACTTCGCCAGAAATTTAATACACATTTTTGACGGGACAAAGCTTTTTGGGGTAAGGTGAGAAGATTTTGTTAAGAATGAGTAACGATTTTCGCTAGTTTTAGACACGAAAACCTAACGCGACTTTTACAGTTTTGGGGGTAAAGTGAGTTTCGAAAAAACAAAAATTATTAGAATTATTAAAGTTTTTTAAGAATTAATTCCTGACGACTTTTTTGGGGTAAGTTGAGAAGATTTTTCAAGCCAAATCAAATGATAATCGCTTTATTGTAAATAAGACATTTGTGCTCTAAATACAAAATATGAAGAGTTTTATAAAAAAAAAAATTAGTATCGTGAGCCATTTCCGACAAAAAATTTAGATGGGAAAATTAAAAATCTTCTCTATATTTAACTAGCGATTTTTCATTCTGGATGTTCAAAACTTTCTCCAAAAATGTCAGTTATGATTTTATTTAACATTTATTGAAATTTTTTTTAGTGAACGTGAGTTATTTTTTAAGTAAAACACTTTGAGGTGACCTTGAAGCCAAAATACAGTGATATAGAAATAGTTTTATTTCAAATCAAAAATCAAAAAATCACATAAACAAAATTTCATAAAAGAAAATTCAAAATCACCTAAAGCAGAATGTTTAGCTTTGTTTTTTATCAGGAGTTTGATGAATTTGTTTGTGAGGTATTACTGTTTCCGGAATAACAAAAAGCATCGCTTGAGTTTTGACTCACGATAATTGAAACATCCTGAATTACTGGCTTTAATGACATTAGTAAAGGAAAACTAAGTGGCACTTTGTCCTATTGAGTTTTGGTATTGACAATGCTCGTTAATTAGGTTAACAAGATTCCCTAATAACAGAGTAGAGCATACTTAGCAAAAAAAAAAGTTATAGAAAGTGCATTTAAAAAGAGTTATAAATTGAATATTACTAATATAAATTTTATTTTCAATTAAATTCTAAATCTGGCAAAATTTCAGTAATTTATTGGCAGAGACAGATGAATTTCGATTTCGCAAAATCACGACTCCCCGCTATTTTATGGTTAAGTTTTAATTTGGAAGGGGAACTGTTATTTGAACAGAATTCGTAATCCCTAGGCCTCAAAACTTGCTAATCTCTTTGAATCCTGCTGTTTAAAATAATCGAGTAGTTTATATCCTTCAGTAGCAGATGTGTCATAAAATGCTTAAATCAAGACAAATTCCCCTTCTTCAACATTTCCATGTGTAGCATTTTCATGTGCTTAACATTGGAATGTGCAACATTCCATGTACAAACTTCCATGTTTCGAAATTCTATGTTTGAAAAACATTCGGTTGGTGTAAAGTGTTATCGGCTTTTCCGCTCCTCTAGAGATCCAAATGCAAGTAAGTGGGTATGGTTCCATTGTGTCGTGCATTGGAGGCCTTTTGTTATGCTTCCTAAATGCATACTTACAGCATCTCATCATGGACCATTTGAACAGAACATGAAACATAAGGCAGATCAGGCATCGAGATTTTTCTGGTTTTGATCCTACTATAGAATCTGTCTGTTTTTAACATCTAACCACAATGTAATCACTTGAAATAATCCTCAATAATCCGCGCTTGGCAATGTCGTTGAACTCTAGTTCAAGGATTTTGATGCACTGAAGTTGCAGCTTTGTATAAGAACTTTCGGGGTAATGAACTTTTTTTTTGAAACATTTCAAAACTTAAAATAAAATTTTCAAACCAAAAATTCTTAACATTGAACTTATTTTAAATTTGAACATTTGAAACGAAATAACTTCTAAACCAGTCTTGAACGGTACAACAAAATTAGATTTTATTTTAGATTTTTTTAACCGCTGATTGGTAATTTGATGCTCGTGTTTTTTTTTATTCTAAATTTCTGTAATTTTAATTCATGTTTATGGCAATAACTAATATAATTTATATTTTAGAACATGTTCTAAATCACAGATTTTTTAAAATTAGTATTCAAGGGCTGAATGACTATAGAAATCATGAGAATTCTAAAAACGCGTTTTAGTTCTGATCATAGTCAAGCTGTACATTATTGCTGTCCTTCACTACTTATGAAACCCTCTGTACATTTCGGGATTTGATCAATTTGTGTAAAGGAAAAGTGTAACGTTAGAAAACATTTTCCAAATGTTTCTGTTATGCATGATTTAAAACTAGGGATACTCAAATATACTACTAAAGTGTTACCGAGGAGAATTTTATTACTTCCAACTTTTCGACGGGTACGCTGCCGCATTTGTTGTTTACGATACAACTGTCAGTCCTGAAAGTGTGGCGCATAACTCTAATACCTGTTCATTATTTCTGAAAAAAATGTCAAAAAATCAATCATAAATCATAAATTCGACTATTAATTTGTGAGTCGCTAACAAGGAAAACTGTCAATAGCACAAAGAGGCCTCCAAATTGACTGTTTTGGACAAGTAGATTGCTTTTTGAAGACGTTTTCTTGAGAAACGTGAAACCTCGTGACAATATAATATGGACAGCCCCACAATATCTGTCAGTCAGGGAATGTTTGCCTAGTGATGACATGAGAGTGGTGGGTTACATAAGGTTTGGTGGGGCAGGGGGAAGAGGTGGGTTTGGCATAATAAGTGGCCCAGTGTTGACTGGTGGGGCGGGGGAGGTGGGTTTGACATAATAGTGGTCCAGTGTTGACGGGTGGGGCGGGGGAGGTGGATTTTGGATAATGTTTCCCAGTGTTGACTGGTGGGGCGGTGGTGGTGACTGACACGGGTGACAGTGTGGCAGTTTGTTTTGGGTGAGATCCAAAAGGACACCGCCCCTAATTCTCTGTCACGATGTCAGGCGAACTGGGACAATGTCACGGTGGCTCGAGCACGGTGGTGGTGACGTTCAGCAATACGTGTTTCCCTTTCTTCTTCTTCCGCGAATCCAATCACTTGTCATGTCTCCCCTTCTTCTTTTATTCAAATTTTACCTCCGAAGGGCCCACTTTCTTTTTTGGAGAAAGTTCTGGAAGGCTGAAGGGTGCCTTCGGAATTTCAAATAATGGGATATATCCACATGAGGAGGGGTTACTTCCAGAGGAATGGATGAAGGGTCTGGGCGAGTAAAGGACCTACTGAGGCGCCCTTAAAGGGCCCGCCATGATATTACTCTCCATTTGAAAAGACAGGGAAAGTGCTGAGAGAGAAAGTTGAAATAAATATAAGTTGCATTCGCGGCGCACTTTCTCCGAAAACTCGAAATAAGTGGCTGTAAAAGGGCCGGCAGTGATCCGCTTCTGTAATTGGGTCAGCGGGCGGATCAGTAGGATTTTTTTTTCAAGATTTCTTTACCACTTTTTTTAGAACAAGATTCTTTTTTTTAGATTTTTTGGAAAGTCAATTCCGGGACAGGAGTGCTAATAATGCTCGTGCTTTCTCTGGGGATGCTTCATTGAAAATCGGCGCCTGATCACGACGGAATGGGCCTCTCGGGGGCAATCTGAGATTATAATGGAGATCGAAGGGGCGATAAGAGAAAGGGACCGCCGATTTCTGACCCACCACGGAATAATCTACCTTGAGCTACAACACGATTTTTCATCAATCACTAGCCGTGTTGGAATTTAGGAGAAAGCAGAAACCGGAAGTAAAAGTCATTTTTCCTCGTTTCGCTGAAAAAACGATTTTCGGGATTTCTGAATACAGGAAACGATTATTTGCACACTTTGAGTTTTTTGCTAGACCTTCAATTTTTGCAATGAGAAAACGAAATCGGAGCGGACATAGCGACACTACAACTATAAGAACTTTACATTTTAAGAAAAATAATAATCCAATTTTGTTCAATCCTGTCCATACATCATGTAATTATGTCCAACTTTCTGTAAAAAAAAGAAGTAAGTAATTTAAGAAAAATACAGAGAGTTTCTCAAGTACTTCCGGACTGATCGCAAACTTATTTTTATCGTAAAATCCTAAAATATGGAACTGTTCAAAAAAGTGAATAACTAAATTCATCTAAATGTAAATGTCAAAGTATGTTGCTGTGCCTAAAAAAAAACAATTTTCAAAAGCTTTTTTTTCGAAATTTTTTTATTCAAAATGAGCTCAATTTTCTCCTCGAAACGTTGTTTAACATTCATGTAAATATGTTAAACATATAAACGTTAAACAGATTTGTTGTTTACAAAGGTGTACTAGTACTACAAGTGAAGTGTGTGGTTTTGAAGGAGGAGAGGATGATCTGGTGATGGTTCTGGCGTTGATTTGATGGCTCCTTGTGGGAAATAGTGAAATTAGTGAAAGTGCTTGTTGAGAATGTGAAGTGTGTATTGGGTTTAGATTGTGATTTAGGTTAGATTTAGGTTTGGGAAGACAAAGGGAACAAGTGGGCCTTCTTCGCCTTGCGGAATCTGACGAAGGCGGAGTAATTAAGGGATCAATTATTTCCTAAACCTAAATTTAATTACGCCTCCCCTCCCCTCTCCTGCATTTCCTAAGGCCTTTAATTAATTAAACTTTTTAACAAGGCCCTTTCATTACCTCCGAAGTGCACACAGGAGCTCAAGGGCTATCCGTCCAGGCTTGACAGGATTTAATCTCAAGGGACAAAGTACCCTCCACTTAATCTCACTTTAATCACATTTCCATCACCCAAACTTCAACCCGTCCTCAGCAATTTCTGATTCTTTGCATTACTCTAAAAATCTGACCTAATTTCACATTTTTTTTTGTTCAACATTGTTGCCACTTTATAATTTCCCCTAAAATTAAAAACCAAAAAACAAGCTTTATATAGTTTCTCAATTTCCAATATCTATTGGATTTTTTTTTGGGAGGATGCAATTTTTGCACAAACGAAAACTCATTTCCAAAAATATACCTACTGGATTTTTTTGGGATAAGATGCGATTTTTTGCACAAACCAAAACTGTGATTTTTCAAAATATACCTATTGGATTTTTTGAGATAAGATGCAATTCTTTGCACAAACCAAAACTATGATTTTTCAAAATATACCTATTGCATTTTTTAGGATAAGATGCAATTCTTTGCACAAACCAAAACTATGATTTTCCAAAATATACCTATTGCATTTTTTGGGGTAAGATGTAATTTTTTGCAGATACCAAAACCATGATTTTCCAAAATATACCTATTGCATTTTTTGGCATAAGATG
>VYYI01003469.1:0-12137 GCA_021029175.1 Bilobella aurantiaca
CGTTACGTTACGCTCCTGCAACACAATCAGTCTGGAATCCAGCATCCTGATTACTGGAAATAGTGACCTCACCGCGTTGAATATTCCACTATTATACTCTTCTGGAATTATAGTGCAGTGTCTAATGAACCGCAGGAACTCCACTTGATTGCTTTCTGTGTTCAGCAAGTTCTTCAGAGCTGTGCAGTTTAGAGTGCATTTGTGGTAAGTGTAGTGAGCTAATAGTGGTAGGGTTTCCAGACAGCAATTAAATAAGAGGACGAATGACACTAAACTTGGGTTCAAATGCTATCTTTGGTAAATATAATTAGTCCTCATCCCTCATCCCATGCCGTAATAGTGTGCGTGGAACTCACTGGCAGAGTTGAGTGCGTTGCGTTGGAAGGGTGCCTGATACGGGTGAATGGCTTGCAGTGAATGAAATCAATTATTAAGATTATTATTATTATTACTGTTACTAGTTCTCATCGTAGTACTACTCATGGCCTTCATGTTCAAGTACGCTGGTGGAGTTTCCTTTATATACTTTTATTATACACTTGACAGTGGTATTACGAATGAGTGGTAAGGCGAAGGAGCAAACTGACAGTGAAAGTATTACGTTGTTGTAGAGGAGGGCTTGCGTATAGCAAGTTGGGTTTTGCAGTTTCCAAATGAATGTGGAGGATTGACCCCTGCGTAACACTGACTTGGGAAACGCAACAACGATGCACTTCCCTCTGGCTCTCTATACTATAGCCACAGTGAGTCCACCGACTAGGATTAGAGCGTATAGGATTTGAGCAGAGTTCTAGTGCATGCCGCGCGTGGTGGTCGAAGGAAAATGAACCTTAGGTTCGTAAGCTTCCACACATGCACAGCACACATATGTGAGTAGGCTGATGAAATCTCTCAGTCTCTGTCGGTCGGTATCAGTAGCAGGATTTTCCATCATCATCGTCGTTGCTGTCCACGTTACATCGGTTAAGTATCACCACCACGGGGTATGCATGTTAAGTCAACTTGACCTGAGATTTTTTTCACTCTTATACAAAGGAGTTTTGTGCGTTTTCATAGGATTACTGTGTGGCACTGCGCACGGACTAATTGACCATATGACACGATTGCGAGTGGGAATCATAATATAAGACGCGAAGCATGATTGGCGGATGAGATGTGTAGCTATGTGGTAAGAAGAACAAAGCGAGAAAAACAAATATTTTCAAAGAGGAATAAAATACCTGATTGGAGGAATCATGAAAGATGAAGGATGATGACACGACTTGAACCAATCACATGGACGTGTGTGCCTATCCACGTATTGTATTTATATACCTTTGTATCCAACAACTCTCTCACTCACTCTCCCTCAATGAACTTTACACAAGGGAGTGAAATGCTAAATTTAAATTGGGTCAAATCCGCAACGGACGAACGACAACAATATCAACAATAATAATATATATCTGTACGAGCAGATATTACGCGACGTGGCGGAGCAGTGTAGGAGTCTGTATGACTTTTTCTCTCACTGACTACTTTTGCTCGATGGACGTGCCCGTGCCCGTAGCAGAACAGCACAATAGGACTGGTCACCTACACTATAGGAAATTGTACATATCCAGATCCAGCTCCGGTCCAAAAGTTCTTTTCTGCTCCCTCAGGTGTACACTCCACCGCCACTCGGGGGAGAAGAAGGGTGTAGATGTGAAAGATGTTGATGTTGGATACTTTTAGAACCTGGCACACTGCTCATAATAATAATCATTATTATTATTTATTAGATTAATGATAAATCCATTCGACTCCAAGGTCTTGAAAGGATCCCGAAAGTTTAAATGATTTCCGGATTTTCCTCCTCATCCCATTCAAAGAGTGAATTTATTATCTCCGGTTGGTCGTCGTTCGAGAGCGATTCCACACAAAAAATCCGCGCTCCGTATATTCTATAGATACAGGGGATTATATAGCTGCGCTGCCACACACGGTATAGTATCCTTGTGAGAAAACACGTCAACAGAACAGAACCACTTCAGCTCTCGGGTTGACATCCGCCAAATTCACAGAAGTAGAGGTAGTCGTAGTCGTCGTGGAAATTCCTCAGATCCTCAGGAAACTTCCTCCAGCAAACTTTCCTGTACCTCCCGTGGATTTTTGAGAACATCCAAAATCTCCGGTTATGACTCTCCGGATCGGTCTTTCCGAAAAAATCCACGACGTTCACACAACACCATGAAGAGGGACAAAATCTCTTATTTGATTTCCCGCTACTCCGCCGAGTTCTCTCAGAGAGCACGAGCACCGTGATGCTGAGGATCACTTTCCTTCCTCGTGCCGTCTCAAAAGAACGGTAAAAAATAACGGGTCAAAAAACGTATATATGATGCTGATGATGATGGTGGTGATGTTGGTGTACGCATCAACTACTGTCTGTAGGAGCAGGAGTATTAGCGGTCATAGGACGAAATTAACTGTCACTTACGTACACACTACTGCAACATTAGTCCTCGTATCAATATAGTTGTGTCGTCTATTCCAATTAATCATATAATAAATGAGCACACAATCGTTCCAGCTGCAGAGAGAATAATATTGTGTGTATGGTTATCTGGAAGCAGGAGTGAAAGAGCAATCCCGCAGAGAGTGGTAAAAGCTAAGTTATAAGCCACTATCCTTGAGTATCAATCTGGAAATACGCGAGCTAATACGCAGTTGGTTTCAAGGTAATTATTATTTTACATAATTTACACCGCCACACACATGAATACAATTATTCATGACCGACCACTCAATTCTGTCTCTCTCTCTCTCTCTCTGAGCTGAGGGACAGGAAGAGCTATTGAGGAAATTCCCACAATTGTAATAATAATGTTCCACAACAACTGTTCAGCTATATTCTTCTTCCCGATTTCAAAATATAGTCCTCTAGTTCGTGTCTCTTGTCACACTGGCTCTTCAATTGTTATTCCACCATCCAATTCACGCCTCCAGTAGCACGTATAATTGTACTCCCGACAAAAATTTTTATATCAGGAATAAAATAATAATACTTCCTCCCGGCATGCCAATCAGTCCTTCCTTTCCAATATCAAAAAACTCAGCCACACTCGTATTATTAGATTCAGAGCAAAATAATAGAGCAATGGAACAAATCGGCACAACAACAGTTCGAACAACTCCAGAAACTCTCTTCAATCTTCCGCAGGAAAAAAAACGTGACTCTGTATATTATTTCCTGACACAGAGGAGAGATGAGCACATGTGTGATGGTGACCTTTGCGTACACGTTGACACGGGCTACTATTGTCCCGATTCACCACAGATTATTTCCCACCACGACGAATATTATTCACTCTCACACTCATACATGTGTGTGTGTGTAGTATGCATAGCGACAGGGAACCGTACCTGAATTAGTTAGCGGAATAACAGAGCACATTCAGTTCGTTCCGATGCGAAAACCAGAGTCAGACTGCTTCGAGATGGGGACCGAGAGGATGATGAAGGAAGGAGAAGCGTGCGTACAGCGTATAGCATAGCATTCTCACGACCAGATATATATAGGCGTTCTAGCGGGCTCACCAACCACCAGTAGTGTGAGGGGCCAAAGAACATCTGTGCCCCTTCTTCTTATGGCCAACTTGGGTGCATGGCTCTCTCTCTCCTCTCTCTCTCGTATGAATGTACGGGCGGCCTTCGGGAGATTCTGTGCGTGTTTGTGTGTGTGTGCGAGTGTTTGTATGAGTGTGTGTGTACATGTATAACGCATCCCTGGTAGATGCTGCTATACTCTTATATGTGTTCTAGTATGTACTCACGTACTACGCTTACGTTCTACTACGCTCTGGCTTAGTAGTAGGAATCCTAGAGTGCTGTGGAAGGTCTGCTTTGCGCAGCAGTGTAGTACAGCTAATGGTAGATTGGAGTAGTAAAGCTGTGGTAATAGTAGTAGTGGTAGCAGGAGCAACACTACGCGTTCCCCCTCTCTCAACCTTTACCATGTCCTTACATAAGGAGGAAAAAAGAACTTTTCAGCGTCATTCGAACTCAGTTATATGGTTCGGGGGTCGTTTTTGTTGTGGGAGGTGGCTTTCCTCCTCGCAGCTGGAGAGTCTGGCACGGCGCTTATGTCTATACGGCCCTCACACTCTTAGTAGTGGCCGCACGTATGGCGGGCAAAACTGGCTGAACGGACGCTGAAGGAAACCAAGCAGCATCAGCAGCTCTCTTACCACCGCACTACTACTCTACACTATACCAACTACACTATCTCGAATCTCGACGCTGCTCAAAGTTGGAATTCCGAATGGAATGTTTACATGGCAAACGCCTCTGAATTATCAGGGGCCAAATTTGTTATTGCCCCTTTAGTCATTGCATGCATTGTGTTTCCCTGGTCGGGCTTGAATCTTTGAATATATGCTGTATGTGCGTGCGTTTCCGTGGAGTTAGTTTGGGAATATATGCTGTGTGTTTGTGTTTGAGTGTGTGTGTGTGTGTGTGTGTGTGTGTGTGTGTGTGTGTGTGTGTGAATTTGAATGTCATGACATCCTGTGTGGACTTGAGTACTTGAATATATACTGCGTGGGTTCCCCGTGTGTGTGGATTTGAGTCCGCGTGTGTGTCCATGGCTAGCTGCACATGCAGTATCCAAGTTTGGACACAGGATCTGATGGTAGAACCTCTTTATACGTGAACATGAAGGAAGACAGTAGATGATGATGACGATGATGCTGGTAATGGGGCCGGCGAGGATGCTATCCTGATGAGGATGCTTGTTTCGGGGAGAGGGGACCATTACCACGACTGTGACGGCATGACGTAACGCGGGCCAACGCACTCTTCTAAAAGCCATAGCATATACAGGCACATTCTGTGGAGGAGCACACGCTGCGGGGATGAGGCCACGAGCGTGTATTTTGCGACGCAGAAGAGAAGATGATGGATACGGTAGGGCAGCAGCCTCTCCAGTACTCTGGCTTATCACACAAACACGCACGCACAACGCACACATGCTCAGCACTAACGGAGGCATAAGGCCCACACACGGATACATATCCGAGAGCTAGAAAGCTTATATAGGAATTGGACGGTCTGAAAAAGGGATAATAATGTAATAACGAATGCTCCTGGCGTCCGCATCCTTCGGATCATGAACCTTTCCCTCTTCCATCTACGGCGGCTTATTTCGCCTGGATTTTTTCCGGGGCCACTGACTGCGCCTCCCTCCCTGCCTGTCTACAAGGATCCAACTGCCACCACTACCCTCTCCAATGCAATGGTCGGTTTTATATATACATACACTGCTATGTACAGGCCGCCAAGCTGGATTTTTTTCTATGCCAGCAGAAGACTTGTCAATGGGACAAGAATGCTGAGTGGAGCGGAATTATTGGTTTTCAAGCATGGAAGGAGCATACAGGGGTTCGCTTTCTGCCCTTTTTTATAGGCCACACATATGCACACACACAAACACACACACCTACAGTACTCACTGAATTATTCCATCACTTACGGCTTCCGCCCATGTTCTCCCTTTTGTTCCTATCCGGATCGGGCGGCTCCCTCTGTGTATCATGTATATGTGCTCTCTGAATCTCGGCTTTTGCATAGCCATGCCATGAGCTTCATTTAACCGCTCACAACGCGGATGATGTATAGTATGAACGGCTGAGGAGGCGGGCAGTGAACTGTGACCCGAAATCCAATAGATTTGACTGAAAGGGACCCTGGGCACGATGGATATGAGTGGGTCTATTTACATGAGAAAAGGAAATAGGGTCCATATGGTCGGACTTTGGACAAGTGAGAGTCATCCGGGTTCGGTTGTTCTGGTGTGTTGGCTAGTTCTTGATTTTTTATATGGAAAGGGGAAAATGGATGTGTATGTGTGTGCCTGTGCGGTTTTTGGACAAAGTTTGACAAGGTTATTGATAGGATCGCGATCGGATAGGGAAAACTTGAGTCTGGGCATTATGCTGAACAGTGTGGTCTTGAGAAGATACAGTCATGGATTGTTGATATTTAAAGGATGATTTCGTGTTCACATATGTGTTTAATTTACCAAAATATTGTTTCCGGGACGAATGGCTGAGCACGAAAGGTCGCATAGCTAGCTTTTTATTCTGGACTACCGATGCTTTTGGTCCACACGTAGAGACGAGATGAGAAGGTGAGATTGTGTGGTGAACGCGGAAATAAAGGGGAATAGGAGTTCTCGGATCTCTTCCCCGTCAACATGACACGCAGATAGAGGATTCCCTTGTTCGAGTCCGTGAACTCGTATTTAATACGGTTGGAAGAGCGTGTGATCATTTCCCCCAAATCTACTTTATACACAGTAGATTCCCAGTCGTCTAACAAGGTCATTGAGCGTCAACCGTAAGCCAAGTACGTGTCCGGATTTTCTCCCTTTTTTCCGCTCCGCACGTTATGTAACTACCACTTCTACTCTGCTTCTCTCAAGATACTTGTGAGCCCCTGAATTCAGAAAGCGGCTTGGTACCCTACAATACTACTTTGAGATAAGCCTTTGCCTTGCATTTATAGGCTATTCCATGAGGACAGGAAGTGGATCAACTTGTCTACTATAGTTCCTTTGTCTATCTAGTAAGAACTTGATTAAACTACTGCACTGGCTACTACAAACTGATTGAGAAGAAAATAGAGACACACAAAAGTGTAACCCAGAGATTTTATGTTCACTGTCACTGCTGACTCTCAAGTTTTGGAGAAAATACGGACATGTTTTTCAAGAGGAATCTCAACTGTCTCCGTTTTCGTTCGTCCTCTCACTTTGTTGTACACTAAACGCCATCTTTCGCTTGGCGAGAGAAGTACTGCTGTAATCTCTTGTCGCCCCTCGGCTATGTCGCAGCAAGGGCTTTTCTTGAGGTAGCCAAGTAGCCAGTTCTATTCTGATTTTCCGTTCCATCAATCTTGAAAAGTGGAATAATAAAATGTTTTCCTCGTCTGGCCCGTCTGGGCTACAGGCGGCATTTACAGTAGTTCGAAGTTGCCAAGCAGTCTGATGGTTGCTGCTTGACAAGGAAAAATCTTTATTGTCGAGCAGCAAAAGAATATTCCAGACATGGTGGTTTAGTTTTTTCCCATTATTTATGCTGTTGGCATTTACTGAGAATATCTTTTAGCATAGCCAATGTTGAGTGGTATAATGTCGTTGAGGTGCATGGAAACTTTTGCTGGGGCAACTGATGTGATATTTGATATTACTTTAAATGCAGTATACATAATGGTTTTCTTGGGAAGATCATGTGAGAAGTGAATAAAAGTTTTTGAGGAAGTTATTATTGATTCTAAACATTATTTTAACTTTAAAAAGCTAGTCGTGTGAGTTATGTATTGAATTTATGCTGGTGTGCAGGGAAAGTTTAATTAGGGACCGCTGAAAGGAACCGTGGAAATTCAGTAATTGGGAAAACTATGCAGAAATTTAAGGGTCCTAATTTGTTATTTATTTATGACTTTAAGACGTAGACCGTAGAATGAAACTCTTATATTTTTATTCGTTATTTTTCAGGTAAAGGGATTGTTACCGTTGTTCATCGGCGACTATAATTCTGACTCTTTGAACCGCTTTGATGGAATGACTATGAACTTTTGTTTATGGACCCCGCGACATAATTTCACTGTTGCGAAAATAAAAAGCCATTGAATTATTGTCTGGATATTGAGCAACAGAAGGAGGATGAATTATATAATGTTGGTTTGAGCAAGGAGAGATCGTTTGGGAATTTTTAGTTATTCTAGACGCATTCGTGATATTGATGCGTGATTTTCAGCAGGGACCATTAGCATGAGAGTGCACTCCGGGTTCAGTTTGCAATACCATGAACAATTTAGTTTTATTTACCAGCAGCATTCCTCTGGCCTATTTTCTGTATGCACAAATCTAAGCAATTAGGACCTACGGAAAGTATTGGTTTGGATATCATAGGGCGATTTTAGTATTCCTTTTTCACAATTATTTGACCTTCCGGTAGTCATGGAAAATTGATGGTACATGCTACACGACAGCTACATGAGTAAATGCTATGTTAATCTTCAATGCTCACGACTTGTCTCAATAATTCTCATGTTCAACGTCATACGTTAGATACAGCCACCCCACCTTGAACTTGCGTGTCCTATTCGTACATCACAATAGTATACCAGTGTCCATATGGCTTTTCATGGCTGTGTGCAATGTGTGTTTCCAGGCAATACAAATCCTACGTGTGTTCATGGGCCTTAAATATAGGAAGCACTATCAGTTGTCCGTGGTGGCACGTCACATTACTCACACACGTATACAACTGACATTCTGACATAAGCCGGTCATTCTTCTGCCCACCAGATATCATAACAGTAACCCGCCTCATATATGCATATACACACCGGAAGCTTAAGCAATTTCCATCCACTTCCTCCACCAAGTATTTTCCCTGCTCAAGGCTCTCTTATAGTTAGGACGAAACTGGCCGGAAATAGAGCAGTACGAAAGTAGAACAATACTTCCTTAGGCGCTGTCGGGGAGGGGTATCGACGACGGCACTTCTGCCTAAATCATTTGGCAATCACTATAATTTCAGTATTTTCTCCGATTTCTCCTGTCCCAAAACTCCCCTAACGCAGTGAGCCCATGTGTGATAGTAGTGGATCACTCGAACAAAGTAAAAGACATTCATTTTGCTCTGTCATTGTCCCACTTATTTCCCACTATTATATGCCCAGAGTAACCACATTCTGCACGTTTTACCTTCTAGCGTTCTCTAAGTCTGTCCATCCTCATCAATTTCCAGAGGGATCCACCACGTGCTGGAAAATTCTATTGTGTACTATGAACACCATCTCCAAAAACTCCCATGACAAAGCTCGCATGTTCCCAAAGTATAAGAAAACTTCACTTGAAAATACCATTAAGGTTCATACTACTTTCGGCATCATTTACTACTCAAAATCAGCCGCGCATACGTCGTCCTTGAAGTTAAACTATTTTGGGTGTGATCATAAAGTTGTGAAGAAATGCAATATCAAAAATCTCATTCCGTCATTTCCCCAAAAATCTTACACTGCACAAAGGAGGTGGCAATTAAACGTGGTATGACGCAAATCTGGAGAGCACAGGAAGAGCGAGGGATGAGAGCGATCCTAAAATTAGCACTCAAGGTAACTCCGGCAGTACAAACAAATAGCATGCACGACTCAACCTGGAAGTTAAGAAGAGAGCTCGAGTGTGAGTAAACTGGGAAAATGCAAACTAGTTGTACACACCTCTACGCATTCCGTGAGCAAACTAGAACATGTACCCGAAAGCAGCCGCAGTGGCAGACAGCTGTTGATACGCTACAAGTCCCACTACTCAAACATATATGACAGTAATTAACCCATATGTGTTTTAAAGTCGAAAGTGTTTTACAAGATTATAGTTGGAGATATTATGGCTACACTTAATTCCCTTCCCTTTCAGTACCACATCAATTACTACAATGTCGACCCATGGCAAGTTGACTTTGTAGGGATGACGTAAGCTCAATAAGACTTTGCTGCTGCATTGAAACGAACATGACTCTTGCGTTCACCATAGCTACTGCCGTATATACTGCTATACGTCTGGTTCAACTCACCTTGAGAGCTCTGGACTTGGATGAAGATGATGACGAAGCTGCTTGCAATAAAATCTTACCATCGTATACAGGTGGGTGCTCACACCACGAGGTTTAGTGCTTACTCACAAACTTACATACATGCTCCTCATCTGGTACCCACAGCATCCCGTACTACTGAGGCAATAGGTACAGTGCTCGAGGCTATACGCAGTAGTAGTAGTAGTAGTTAAGAAAGAGCAGTGCAAGATCCCAAGCTCAGCCCCTTATCCCACCATTTATTCTGCGTCAATATAACAGCACTACCTCTGAGGAGGTGGGAGTGATGGTGGGGGTTTTAGGTACGGCGGATACCTTTCCGCGTTTTTTAAACCTTATGCTATGCTACGCTTCTTCCAATGGGAATGAGAATAGCAAAATCTGAAGAGATCTACCATCTCTCTCACGCAGTAATAATAACACAACCTCAGAACTATATGGGAGATTGCAACAGTAAAGTGAGTAAGTTGGCGAACATTTTAGTTTCAGCTCTTGTTAGAACAAGTCCTATTCCCTATGCTGATTCGAACACACCGCCGGATTTCTGTTGTGCCCTCAATTATGGTACATGGACAGTGGCCAGTTTAAATTTTGCAGGTGAACGTCCCATTATATCCTCTTGCGTCGCGGACGAAATCACTTGAAAAGTCAATACAAATTTGTCATACAGTAGAGAGGAGTATTTGGTAGGTGGGTTGAGCAATCCTTGTTATTTTCATAGTGTAGCAGCATACATTGTATCTCATCCCTAAAGTACGCTTGGGATCAGCGAGTAGTCTCTTTGCATACTACAAGCTATTATAGAGTCAACGTGTGGTTGGAAGTGAAAGTGAAGTTCACACCTTGATGTTACCTTATTAGTCGTCTAACCATTCAGAACTGTGTCATAGCATACAAAGTCATCCCTCGGCTCATCACCGACCATCAGTTTCTGACGGTGCTTCGAGCTCAAGACAGTCAGCCAACCACGTTGTCCAATCAGCGCTCGAGCTGGTAAGAAGTGTTTGAAAACATTCCTCTGATCCATAAAACTGTTTCTGGTAAAGTTTACGGTTCGGCTCGCACTGGATTGAAGTGCAGTTTTTTCTGTTGGTTTTCAAGTGCGTTATTATAGGCTGGATTTCGCAAGGATTCTTCACAATACACGTCGTATGCTGCCGCAAGGGATGATAAAGAGCGGAAACAGTCACTAGAGGCTTGCTACAGTCCAAGACGGAGGCGAAGGAGAAGTGGGAATGGTAATCGTTTGTTCCAGCTGAGTGACTTGAACAACGCCCGACAGTTTTGCAAGTGTATATCGCTTGCTACAAGTGTGTGAAAACGAAAGGCAGGGAGAGAGAGAGAGATACCTTCCGCCAACAGATCATCGCTTGACAAAATCTTTGGGGAGAGAAGATAAGACGAAATGAAAGGCTGAATAAAAGTGTGTGGGCATGTTGTGTTGGTGCTGCTGTTACCAGCGTGGGAGTTTTTCGAAAGCCATCTGTGGAAAATATTCAAAGTAGCCGGACTTTACTCGTGGAAGAGCGGACAGAGTTTTAGAAAATGTCACGGAAACTCCTTAAATTTCTCATCTACTTTGACAGTCCCAGCCTCCTGTACTTTCCCGGCCAATTCCTCACGGGGAGAGTTCTCGTCGAATTGGAGGACGACACACCGTTTGCAGGTATTCTCAAAGGATATTTTGTACATGGCCTCACTGTGCTGACATGAATGCTCCCATGCGCAATACGGAGATCAGCTACAAGCCACAGCAGTTATGGATGAAGCGTTGGAATAATTACATTAATTTTCCAATATTAAGAGAACAATCTTTGCTGTGAACACAAAACAAAGTTTATTTTAACATTTTCTTTCGTACTCAAACTTACATCGGCCTGAAAAAGGTATTCTTGAGATGGTCTACTACAGCTCGAATGGCAGATCAACATGCGTGTGTGTAGTACATCAATTTTTCCTGTTAACTTTCGTAAGAAGGGCTTTGAATAGGTGTTCCAAATGCATGTAAATTCTCGTAATTACATGACAATGGAACACATAAAATGATAAAATAATGCGAGGTAATAGCAGTTTGGCCGACTCTGGACACAAGAAAGCATGAAGTGCAGTGTCATCATAGCTCATTTTATTTAACGCTACAGTTGTTTTTGTTGAATTTATCGAAACTATTGAAATTTTGCATCACAATTCTTCACAAAATTCTAAAAAAACTTTACAAATCACAACAATAACAATTTGACGCGTTCAAAAACCCATTCAAGAAAAAATATTTCTTCCTCAGAAACACTTTAAAGATGCTTCTTAATAAACCAAACCTCAGAATCCTTCTTCGTAGCTAGAAATAAGCGTAAGCGTCTAAAAAACTTAGACTATTGTATTTGATGCCGATAGGGGATCGCGATGACTAAAGTCGCTCTGCACTACGCTGCAAACATGGAAAAGTGTGCCTCGACAGGTCCACGTAAAAACGTAGGCAAGTTCAGACTCTCCCATACCATACCGTTCATTAAAGGG
>VYYI01003470.1:0-12136 GCA_021029175.1 Bilobella aurantiaca
TTTTTGATTAATAAAGCGCAGAATTACGATTTTGCAGCAAAGTAATCGTAGACCAACGGAAGTGGTTATGTTATTGTTGTACCGGTTTGTATGAAGTGAACTTTTTGAACCGCCAAATAGACCACCCTTCGGCGCATTACACTCCTTGCAGGAAACCCGTGCTCAATTTCCGACGACTCATTTTGAACAAGCATCAACTTAGGGCATTTTGGATACTAACAGTTAGTTCGGCGGATGGCTTTAGGATTACTCTCTAGTGCATTATAAACCCGTCGTATACATAGGGGATGTCCGTAAATGACGTCATCAAAGGGGTCAGTATCTCATTTCACGCCATGATAACATCGTCATCATTAGGGGTGGGTGGGTCCTAAATTTCTGAGATTTTGATGATGTCATTTATGGACAGCCCCATACATCTACCTTACTTAATATCCTACTGAGTAACATGCCTTCCGCATCATCATGACATGACTATGTTCCAAAGGAGGTTTAAAACAAGAAGGGCCAGGCGACACCTTCTAAAAAGATCACATGCTGATTCCCATAAGGATTTACCAATTTTGAGTTTGGAGCACGTGATTCGTGATGCTGCCTCTGCATAGGGGGCATTCACATATTACGTAAGCATGAAAGTGGGTGGGTGGTTGAGGAAATGTTTACGTTCCTATTTACGCCCATATTAAAGATTAACATGTAAGCTGTTTATGTAGTGGGTGGGTGGGTGGTTTCAGAAATTCCGAAAAAAGTGTTCACGTAATATATGAATGATCCATAATCTGATGAAAATGAGAGATGATCCTAATCGGCTGGCAACGAGGTGAAACGGTCGAAAAGTGAAAAATATAGAGCTCTCTGACAATAGAAATGTGTAACACCCTCACACAACGAAAGGTTCATTAATTTTTACCGCTAAAACTCATTAGAAAAACACTAGAAAATCTTTTTGGATATGATTTAAAGTAGTATGCTTTTTCACTCGTCCCCCTTGATACTACTGGAATTAAAAAACTTCGTAGGCTTTTAACTCGCCCAAGTCCATTGAGTTCGAGTTCGGTGATTTTAGTAATTTTATTACACTAGTGACTCGGTGTGTTGACACCTCGATCCTGAATAGTCACAGATTTGCACAAGAGTAACATGTGAGCGATCTGCGAGCCTTGACCTGTTTTTAGCCAACTCTGCATTTCTACACCTTCGAATTTGAAGGCATCAATGTTCTTGGATGACTTCCCTATCTTGCACGCGAAGTCACCGATTCGTGCAAGTTCGTAAAAATGTTCCCTTACGAGAATACCCACCCGTCAACTTCATTTCAACACAGCCCCTTTTACGGAAAACCGGATCGAACTCGAAGTATTTTGGATCGCGCCAGCAGTAATACTTAGCGTCAGCCAAGGGTATAGGCCTCTATCTATCTTGAGCGTCAGCCAAGGGTACAGGTCTCTATCTCCCTTGAGCGTCAGCCAAGGGTATAGGTCTCTAACTCCCTTGAGCGTCAGCAGACTTTTATCCTACACCACGGCGTTGTTGTCTGTTTTTCAGTTTTACACTCAAATCACGATAATGGAACGGCATCTAGCGTTTTTCTAAACTCTTCCGTGTAGTTGTTTTTTCTGAAAGATGGCACTGCACGAACCTAAGTGAAAATACGAGTGACTGCAGGTTTGTTTTCGAGGGTCACTGGCAAACACTGGTATACATCCACACACACGAGACAAGGTATGGTAGAAACGGTTAGTATATTATTGTTAGGTCATTGCTTTGTTTAACATAATTATTGTAAGATCATATAGTTTTACCAATGACTTTCAGAATTATCTGTCAGTTAGTGCCTTGTATAACACTAAAGCTAGGCGCACACGGAGCAACTTTCTTGCGCGAAACTTGAAATATTGCGTGAAATCTTGCATTTTCTCGTGTACGCGCCCATGAAACTTTCATATAAACTGAAATTTTTGCATCAAAATCCTACATGCAAGAAATTGCCTATAAGATGCAATTTCTTGCATCTTTCATTCCTGTGATTGGTTGTNTCATATAAACTGAAATTTTTGCATCAAAATCCTACATGCAAGAAATTGCCTATAAGATGCAATTTCTTGCATCTTTCATTTCTGTGATTGGTTGTCCATTCAAACTTAAAGCGGGAGTTTTTTGCTTGTATGTACTAATTTACTTTACTAACGTTTTTAAAAAGTGCGCCAATTTCAGAACTATTCTAGCGGCAAAATTTAAATTGCCTTCATGAAACTTGCACTCCCCCTTATCCGCCATACTGAAATTTGAGCTTCATGAATCTGGCGTTTCGCAAGGAAAAAGTTGCGCGACACTGTCGTTTCATATAGGAAAAGTTGGTCCGTGTACGCCCAGCTTAATATGATTTTTATCAATCTCGTCATTCGAAGAGCCCCGACATGGAGTTGCCAGTCAATAGAGCTTGCAACAGACCAATTTAATGAGTGCCGGCTGGGCCAAGGAATTATAAGTGCGAAAAGAACAGACGTCATAGAGAAAAAAATGGTAGTGTGCGTAATGTACTGGGCCTTGCGACTCCGCGAGAGCTGATTGAGGAAGTGAGCTCGAAAGACGATACAAGGTGGGCAGAAAATGTCGGGCTTCGTAGACGGTATCCTGGAAGTTGACTGTGCGTTTCCGTGTAACCTGTTGCTGATGTTAGGTAGGTATCTTTTATCTGCCTCAGTTTTTCCAAAAATCACAGTTTAATATTGGCCACTTCCGCCGCCTGCTTCTTTTGAAAAAATCATGCTTTGGAGAAGGTTTAATACCTGAAATAAAATGCACGCGTAAAGTGTGAGATGGAGAGTAGTATTATCGCTTCGCATGTGTAGTTCCCATTAAAAATTGCCTTACAACAGTAGAGGACGAGACTATTCCCACGTCATCAATCTGTATGAGCCGATGTCATTAGCTGAAACCCACGAAGCAAGGGATGTAAGTAATGGGAAGAAGGGATGACGAATTACTTGTTGTTCAAAGAGTCATCATTATTTCTAACAATATCTTCAAGGCAATGGATTCCCCCGGCCGATCTCCCGTCGAAATTCGGGGCAAATCAGATCATGTTCTACGCCTACGCAAATAAACATGTTCAACCTGGGTGAGAATGCTTGTAACAAGGTGTTTGTTTGGATGTTTTACCTCTCATGACATCATCTGACGCCGGTAAATATTGACAGTCCAAACAAGACACGCATTGAAGAGCTCCTTTTGTTTATGTTGTGCGGTTCTTTACTCGACAGAGCTGCATGTGCCACACGCGGGAGAAGCTATTATACTGGGAACGTGAGCTAAGTTTTCTCAACGGCAGCAGTGGGAAGTGAAAGCCCGAGGTGTGAAAACTAAAGTGAGGCAATTGGCGTCGACTTCGTAATCAGCCGGATGGATGGCACGAGGGGGTGTAGCTCAGTTGGCACTGACCACGAACTAGAAGCTCCTTGCGTGGGCACTATGACAATGTGATATCACCAACGATAATTTACTCCGCTGGAAACTAGAACTGGATCAAATTTCTCGCTCCATGATAAGGTCATTACGTTTAAGCCTCTACTCGAGCGGAAGGATACGTAGGCGGGTAGAAATGGGACTCTGATGATATGTTCATCATCGATACGGGAAGCTAGGGCGGGAGGAAGGAAGGAAGGAAAAGTACTACGGCCAATAACTGGCTGAGGGAGTCCTTCCCTGTCAGGAAATGGGAAGGAAGGAAAGATGGAAGCAGCGTTTAAGAGCCCGCTACTATAGTTTTAAGACTATCAGTCTGAGCATGATTCACCAGGAGGTTCCGATTTCGGATGCACCCCCGCATCACCGGTCGCTCTATGTAATGTAGACGAGGAACGGAAGTTGAAAAAATTCCCAGTTCATCGCCTCCCATAACATTTGTGATCCACCCGCGCAAGTTAGCCTATCCCAAAATCGCAGCCTCAAGCCACGCATACATGCTGGTTTTCGGTTGCTCAATAATACTTTCGCA
This sequence comes from Bilobella aurantiaca, assembly GCA_021029175.1. Lineage (NCBI taxonomy): Eukaryota > Metazoa > Arthropoda > Collembola > Poduromorpha > Neanuridae > Bilobella > Bilobella aurantiaca. Next base: position 3,998 of record VYYI01003470.1, read on the forward strand.
CTATTATTACCATGCCCTACATATAGAGGATAGAGAGCGCCAGGTCATATCCTCATCAGAGCAGCATGCTCACAGATCTATACGGAAGGCCGGAAATGTCATGCAAGAAATTGAATTGCGTCTATCCTGGATGTGATCCAAGTTGTTGCAAGGCAACTTCCCATCTCCGACCGGAATGAACTGCGAGGCTGAGCCGTGATTCATCTGCTGCGTATGAGATTCCTCCTATGTTGTTTCGTAGGATTTTCCTACTATCACAAGACGGAGGAGCCCCAAGGTATGGTTATGGCTACTGGTGAAGAATCTGACTGTAACAGAGTTGGACGAGATAGAGCACAAGAGACAATGGGACCTCCTATGACACCGAAACGGAAGTCTAAGTCGTCCTGATACTCCTTTCGGACGCATGAACAGATGCATGCCTATGGCCCCATCTAGCCCACATGCCCACACGATCATCGGTAAACCCACCCAGGCCTAAGGAACGAGCTTTGGATTTCAGCCATCAGTGCATCTCTTGGGACAGATAAAATTCGATTTCTCATTCATTTTTGACACGGCGCCGAGGATTTTAGTGAATGAGAAAGGAGGTAGACCCTCTGAAATTTTCCAGTACTCAAATCTAAATGATTTCGGCCTGAAAATCAAGTGACACTCAATTGCTTCATCGTTCACATGTGAGTGAGCCGCAGTCACATTCCGACAGTTACTTTTCTTTCGCGGTCATCTCTCCAGACTCTCTAGACTGTATGCCCTGTATGTAGGCTGTAGGAGGTACTTGGTGTCTGTGTGGAGGCGCGGTGGTGTACAAACGGAGTTGGGCTATACCAGCTGGATGAGGAATGCCCTATGGATGCTGCTGGGAAGGAAATGACGACGATGAAGTGTAGTGGGAAATAATAGGGATTCGTAAAAACTGCAAAGGAACAAGATAGGGAAAACAATTGTTATGGTTAGTCTTTGTTACTTGAGCTCAAGTTCGACCAGGTTAACGTGACTGCGTTTTACGTCGTCGTCTCTCTACTCACAGTACTTGTGGGAGGATCATTAAATATTGTAACTATTCCTTCAAAAGGTTAGACATATATATATATATATATATATATATATAGCATGCATGTGTATATTATGTGACCGCTACGGAACGATCCTACCGTGCTGCATATAACTGCTTCCTTCTGTTGTCTGAAGTATCCTGGACTCTGCTAGAATTATATATGAACATGTATAATATAATAGCGAGCATATACATGTAGAGAGATAGAGTCCTACAGTCCTACAGTAAAGTCTTGACTCAGTAAATTTAAAATGTGCCACAGAACCGAATTTTTTCCAAAGGTTAGCTTCTCAAGGTTTCTCCACGTAGGAGTCACTGGATCCAAGCGCGGGCGAAGGTTGCACATAACTTTTGAAGGAGCACTAGGATGACTGTTAACTGAAAATAGTGTAACCATGGTACATCTTTTGACCCAGTAGTGTTGTGGCTCTGTACACATATTTTAGATGAAAATGAGAAGTACCCAGGACTATACCCACGCACACGCACATATGTACTCCGCACGGTCCAGGGAGTATGGGAATTACACGGGATCCTAATGTGGAGTCAATGCCGAAGGTGTGGGGGACTGATGAGGTATGTGTGTACCTATATGTGTGTGCCTCGCTCTCTCTCTCTCTCTCTCTCTCTCTGTCTCTGTCGGTGCGTGTCTGCGTATGAGCTAAGCATTTGTGTGTGAGCATATCAAAACTGTCGCGAGATAATAAAACAGTTGTTTTTGGTTTAAGAGACCAGGACGACGAATCATGCGGTGCTTGAAAGAGACGTTTTTGAGAAAAAGATTTTAGCCGGTTCGAGAGAAAATTAAAGAGGTTTGACTTTCGATTGCTTTGTTGAGGCTCAGCAAGGGGTCAAGTGGAACCTTAAATCATTCGGCACTGTACCTTGAACAAATAACGTTTCACCATATGCGTGCATCTTTCATAAACTGCCCAAGCTATTCACTGTGAGTGAGAGACTCTCACAGACCTCTCTCGTCCAGCCGAACTCCACGTCCCTGTGTTTCTCTCATCCCTCCCTCCCTGTCTCGGACATACACAATAACTGATTACACTCTTTTGAAAGGAAACGGCTCAAAGGCGTCGTCGTCGCCTGTGTCACACAGCATGTTTTGCAAATAACGTGAAGATACCAAAATATATTCCATTCAGAAACGCGCCTCTCTACCTGTTAATCGTCGCCACGGTAACACTATAGAGAAGGTGGAACGACAGAACTATGCACATTGGAAACATTCTTCACGCCATGTCTGGCGGACAGTATGGTGTTGTAAACTTCATGAAATCCACAAATTTTTACGTCACTCATTCATCAAGAAGAAGGAGAGGCGAGCGCGGCGCGACCACCTACAACTAGAATACAAAACTCACTGAGTGAGCGTGTGAGTTCCGCGGAGGCCCCAATAAGCTTAGGAACTATTAGCCAGGGTATAGGTGTTGGGACAACTTTTACTCGGCGACACAGTGCACCTCATCATGCCACTCAGTGATGCGAGCACTGGACCCTCGTCTAACCCCGCTTCACCGCTCCCTCTTACGTGCATGTTTTTTCTCAATCCAATAAATTATCCCAACTTCTGTCTATATATGCAGTCAATCAAATGTGAGCTACCAAGTCTGACAAGGGTGGGAGGATGTGAAGATAATATGGATCCTCGGAGGGCACGGCAGCGCATCCTCTTACTCTTTCTCCTCCCGAAAAAAAATGTGATAAAAAATGAGACCAAGGAAACCGTTGCTTTTCTATGGCAGACTATCTCTAGCTCTCTGTGTGACGGAGCTAGAATGGGCGAACGTTGAGGTCGGCCGTTTTCACTTTTGTTCTCACCGCAGAATAGACGACAGCGCTGAGCCCGATGGGGAACTAAAAGGAGGGAAAGAGTTTAGGAAAAAACAACCGGGGTTACCGGGTATGCGTGCACACGTGTCGGTGTCCTTTCAATAACCCGGTCCGTACTCAAGTTATTCTACAACACCTGTACAAAATTCTTGTCACCTAGTCAATTCTGAATGACCACATCACTGCAAGGAACTTCCGTGTCATGTAATGGAAGCACAGTTAGGTGGGGATCTTTAGTAGAGTCAACTTTGCAGTAGTTAGAGAATCGCGGAGTAGTCCGCGGCATCCGAATTGATCTAACTTTTCGGTTACGGTTAACATATTAAATTGAATTAGGTTGGGGGACGATGGGGGGATAAATGACTTTTACCACCTGTGAGGATGATGGAGGCCTTTGTAATCTTACCGGCTTATCTCTCCACTTGTCATTATTATCCTTTAGTGGCGACACCATGGCTGCCAGAGTGGATTGGACTTAGATAGGTAGCCCGAATCGGCTCAAGTATTCGCCCTTATCATCATGATATCCTGTTCCCAATAAGAATGAAATTTCACTCGGATCAGTAATTTGGTCAAACGGTAGGATACCGTGTGAAACGACCATCCCCTCCCCACCTCACACACGTGTCGAAGCTGATCCAACAGGAGCCCAAGTAGGCGAAGATATTGGACATAGACGAGTGTTATACCATCATCAAACTGTCCCAAAACCTCGCCGACACCACCACCTTGGAGTGAAGTGTTTTTTGTAGTATTTCCCCAACTGTCTCGTTCAACAGATTTATCTACTTTTACTGTGAGGAGCTCTGCAAAAAAAAACAACCCTTACTATCCAAAAAACTACCTCCTTGACTCCATGACGGGGGTCATAAAAAGGTATCATCATTAATATAGCATCCGGTAGTATCAATGAACGGGGTATTGCTCTACCCTCAGCAAGTATCCATTGATTAGCCTAATTCGGGTCACTCGATCACTTTATGCCCCCCAATGCTGAGATACGGAATCAAGTGGAGGGGCTGTAATAGTGACCCAGCTCCGAGGTACAGGATAAGAATGATCCAGAGTTACGCTCACTATGGCACGTAGTACTATGAACCCTTTTGTCCCACCGTGTGCCTGGGTGGCGAGTAGTTGAAAAATTTATGACTCTCGGAATGTTCCACCGCCAGTCGCCATCACTGCCGCCCTCTGAACGCCTGCGAAATCAGGAATGGCGCTGCGGAATCATGAATACACTGTGGGTAGTATAACCACGGAAAGGATCTTATTATTAAATCACTCAAGCATAACCGTAGTGGGAGGATTGCGGAACATGGTGTAACTCGAATGAATTCATGAGTGGATGTAGTGCAGATGATGTTCCTTTGGAACCCTTGCGACTCGAAGCAACTTCACATGGTTCCGCTCTCCTCTTCGAGACGTACATACATACTAGTTGAAAATGGCTGCCAAATGATGTGAAGAAAGATGGCAATTGCTTGTTGTTGATGAGGCCGATAACACAAACTAAAATAACCCCGTATCGCATAAATTAATTAGGCAGTGATGATGAGGTGTATGCAGTTGATGTGCGTTTCTGAGTACGTGCCGTGTGTGCACGTGTAGATGTGTGCGTGCATGTGTGTGCGGTGAAGGTAAAAAAATCTTCCTTTGTTTCTATGAGATGCATTCAAAGTTAACCACACAAAGTTCCTTTTCCTGGAATCATGATGAGGCAGAGTTGGGATGTGTGTGGCTCAAGAGTTTTGCTTCCACGGGGAACTCATACGACGACTGTCTTCATTACATAATGACCATTAAAAATGCTCTTTTAAATCTTTGTCCATCCCTCGCTTCTAAATCTAACCCTCGTTCATTCTCATCGTCAGCAGCATCATCTCTCTCTCTCATGACTTACATCAAACCCTCCACCGTTGCATTTTTCGGATTACATCTGCTCAAGTGGGTCTGCATGCCTGCTAGTATGTGTTATTGATAGTGTATGTCAATGTGCACGTCACTATACCGACCATCACGTATGTCTCTCAGCTTCATTCTGCCAACTTCTCCTCATATTTGACGCTCTTCTAGCCGTCTTATATATTTGAATCCCTTATCATCGCATGTCCATTGAAGATGAAACCTTTAAACAATCCCACTTGGTTCGGCACGAGAAAGAGGGAGAGCGGTACAGAAGGAGTTCATTGCGCAGTAGATGAGGACCGCACTGGCTAAGGAGCTAGGATACATATATATAGATCCCGAGGACGGGCGCTAATAATTGTGTATTGTCATCATTAAAGTGTTACAATACGGATACGTGCGTTACCCACACCTGGAGTTGGCTGGTTCCGTACATGATATGTGATGGAAATAATTGCGATCATCATTATCACTCCATTTCCATTTCAATAATAACCATGTGCTCATCCTCGCTACATCCGGATGAAAATCCGGCAGCCTAGGTGATTTCACTCACACTCTTGACCTGACACTTTTTCTGTTCACCCAGTCAACAAGCAGCAGCGGTAGCGGTAGTAATGAGTGAGCGGAGAGTTGCAATATAGGAATCCTGTGTAGTGATGTACATAAGACATGGCCGGACGTAGCATGGACGATAAACTGTTAGCAGACTGCATTTTCTCCCGATATAGTTGGAGGTAATTACGGTATTTGAGGTATGAGCGAGCGTTTTTTTATCCAGTCTCCTTGTGCTCAGTTGTGAGAGGAGCAGGCAGTGATGCATGGATAGTGTGCCAGTAGCTTCGGAGGCTGTAGGGCAATGATACTAACCATGTTGACGGAGCCGGATACAGGGGCCTGATCAAAAGCAATTGATCCGGATATTGAGAACATTGTACCTGACAGTTCGGTCATTGTTACATGAAGCTATTATATAACACTGATAAGGAGTAAACGAGGGTGCCTCCGGTAAGAACCATCTTGCCCGTGGAAGCGTTCCGGCTTGTACATTACCGCCATGTGCCGTGGCCAGAGATGACGGGCCATGCAGAGTCATGACACATATCAACTTTTACGCAATCACCGTTTGAGACTGCGCATCCGTTTCCCAATCCCATTATTTTTATAGTCTGCCAACCGCTCTGTGGTACCCTGTAAAATGTCACTGGCTTCCCATGCAAGTGCAATTACACAATCGAACGTTAATTTTATGAGAAATTTCCTCATACTCCGAGCTTTTTTAATTCCAATCTAAAGGCCCACTCAAATTCTTGTTTACAACATTAAAGTGATACAAAAGGAGGGATGAAAATGTCGTCAAATGCATTTGATGGACTCAGAATGAGGCGCAAATGGGATACATGGGCAGTTCTTACGGTCGTTTAGGTCATCAAAATGGAATTCATCATAGCATAGGAATGTAATTCCGCGAGCATGGTCCAGATTTTATAGGGAGCAAGATAGGAAGCGAGAAAAATAGTTGGAATTTTAAGGAGCTAACGGCTCATTTCTGCGCCCGAGAAATGGGAGAGCTACCAGTAAGGAATCTGGAGGGAATGAAACGAAGAGTAAGCCAGCTGGTTCTACTGCAGAGCAATGCAATGTAACGGGGATGATGATACAGTGAGACTGATTTAAATGACCAACCGAGCATCAAGTACGTGAGATGAAAGGATCTCACAGACAAATTTCTTGGAAAGTCGCTCTGAGGGATCGTCTCCACCTTGCTTTACTAAGTCTAATGCTCCTATCAATGAGTGTAATCAGATGGACAGTCCAGTCCTCGCCCTTTTCTTCCAAGCATCATCACTTCTTCTTTTCCTTTTCGAATCCTCTCTCGCTCGCCCAGTCAGTCAGTCACTCACTACCTCCCTCAATCACAGCTGACCAAACATTTTTCCTCTCTATCCCCCCTGTATTTGATTTCCGCTGCGGAGTGAAAGGCAGTTAGTTGTTCTTGTCACTCATGTGGCTGTTGTTGATGATGATACATATGGATTTCCATCTCTTTTAATGATATTCCTATGCAGTTGTTGCAAAAGTGGACATGTGTGTATGTATGCGTCTGCATAGGTAATCAGAGGGCGGTTGCAATTCTTCAATTCTCCTAACGTGCCGCATCTGAGCCGTGCGGACTGGTGCACCGTACAATTAAGGAGTCAACGCGCCTTGTTTGTTCGTTTGTTATAGCTAATAATTGAAGGTAAGGATCATCTTCTTGGTCGTCATCCTCATCAGAAGTGTGCTTATAGTTTTTGAGCAGCGTATGAGCTATATGAGGATGAAAAGCGGTCAGATGCATTGGAGAGGACTTGAAGTGTATGACTATGCATGCGTATATTTGTGTGTGTAAGAGAAAGGTGTGCGTTGTAGTGGCTCCAACGCCCGCGGTAATTTATTACATATATATGTTTGGGGAACGTGAGACAGGATGAAGAACTGTTCAAGTTGGCGAGTAAGTCTTCCCAGTGTGGCCCTATTGCATCCTTTTCACAGAACATTCATCAAACTATAGGCTCTCTCTGGTCGGGACTTTTTTATGCTAGGTGATGACTGGCTACTCTGTGCTAACAATAGAGAAATTCTGTGAAACAGGCCTGAAACTGGCATCCACAAAACACAGCACTTGGTCTAATATTTGTTCAACAACAAGAATGCAGTGATACACAAACGCGTGTGGACTCGAGTCCGTCCGCGATGTGTGTGTGTATGTGTTGGTGGTGATGCTGCTGTTGTTGTGTCTTCCGTCGCTGCTCTCACTGGCCTATCCTTCCTGGCGGCAGCGGCGGTGGTGGTGGTCGTAATATGCACGAAAAGGGGGAAAAATCCATGCATACGATGGCTACGGCGACAACGACGACAACGACAATTTGTTCTCCCAATTGGACCTCTTGAGGAGACGGCAAAGGCTTGATTGCTGCCCCTGGCTCCGCCGTAATTAATTACATCACATCACAGGTGATAAGCTACAAATAGGCCCCAGTCCGTTTTGTCTATTGGTCACATAGACACATTTTACACAAGGTGAGGCGGTTCTCTCTTTCTAAACCCTACCTTTCCCTTTACAAATTACTTTTTCACGAAATACCTATCATCCACCACCACCGATCCACCGTCTCGCTTCAAACCCCTCTCCCCTCTGGTCTTTTCCTATAGCTGTATACCTCTCTCTCTCTCTCCGTCACATGGTCTATACGTTTGCAAGATCCCAGACAAATGCCGCCCTTCCCAAAGGTGGAGAGCACATAATTTTCAAAGTATAGTTATATATTTACCATTACTCTCCAATTTCAGTCCTC
>VYYI01003471.1:0-12133 GCA_021029175.1 Bilobella aurantiaca
CATAGCAATACTTTTAAAACACCAGAGTTGAACTCCTTATACTCTCCTCCAGATGAAGAATCATACATTCCAGACGGTGAACTGATGCTTCTGTCAATACCAAGACTGTTTCCTTCTCCACTACTTTCACAGATCTGGTAACTTTCCAAGCACGGTTCCGCACAAGGTCTGGCCAACATATTATCTCTGAATTCGATGAATTTCTGAATAAACGGTTGCCATGAGGAGTAACTTTCTATCTGTAAAGTCACAGCAACAAAGATATGCTACACCGTACTTCAACATGAGCAAGAAGTTATATTAGAACAAAAAGCTCACCGAATTTCGAACCCACTTTGATAACGACTGAGTGTATCGAGGAGTTTGTAGGAACCGTTCATCCACGAGTAAAATCGCACCCCAATCAAAGCGATGACGTATGCAGCGTCCAAGGGCTTGGTTCAATGCGCTAGAGCAAGAGAGTCCGAATTTATTACGTAGCATTTAATTCTTCTACTCCTTGCTCCTGACCGTGAAAATCTTACCGGAAAGCTTGGATTTCATACCACTCCATTCCCGAGAGTAATCCTCGCGAACGGTTTTGTTGATTATAATCTCTCTTTAGTTCAACTTGCAGATCTTTAAATGCCGGAAAAGGAATGCCTACCTGCAGATGAAATTACATCAAATGCAATCGTAGTGTCTTCACATGAATTATCGTCAAGTAATTAGCGTTATTTTCTTATAATTAATTACTTACGCATATGACGGCTCTTGCATTATCATTGGCGAAATCTATTCCTTCACTCACTTTACCTCGGCAAACAGCCAGGAACATACCACCAGTTTGCTGAAACGGAAGTCAAGTAGCTGTTCTTTAAAATTTCATTTTAAGATTTATTATTTTACAATCTGGGCGTTTCCATTAAACGGTCACATTGGATTAACACACGTAAACAGATGCCTAAAACAATTCAAGCATTAACTCAAAAATTACCGGAAAATCAGGCGAAGAATTCGCGTCGTAAAAGCAGTTGATGGCATGATCAAAGTCAGAAGAACCGGATCGCGGCTCAATTAACACCCTTTTAACCGTATTCAGCTGTCTCCAAAGTCCAGTTGTCCGCCACCTAGATTAATTCAGAAACGCTACATAGTAAGACAAAATCTTGCACGAAAAACAAGCACAAAAACTCCAACCAAACCATATTCGCTTGGCTCATGGACGTACCTTTCCGACACTTTCTCCAACAAACGGTACGACGGGAAGAAGCAGAGCACCCCCTTCGGCATTTTCTGACATACTTGTAGAACTAAGCTACCGAGCTCATCCTGGTATTGAAACATTTCCACATTTCTATAGGAGCCGTTCAGCTTCACATTATTGGGGCCGACGCCGACCAATGCGGCAAAAACCTGCACATCCATCAATAATGAAGACTTTCCTTGAACTAAAGTATCACTGATTCAACGAAGTACCTGGTTCCGGTCAATCACGTGGGATGCTTCGAGTTTAATAGGAAATGGAGCACCCAGTTCGGATTGGAAAGACTGGATCGGCGACAGCGTCCCTGATGTCAGCACAATTGAGTGAACCGCATCTTTAAGGTACTACAACGAATAAAATATGGCTAAAATATTTTAAACAATGGCTGTGCTAATTAGCAGAAGTAGGATTTCAGGTCTTACAGAAAAGGCCACGGCAGGATTAAGGCACCAAATGTTGAGCGATAGAACTTCTTTAGTTGAAACACCGGAACTGTAGTTGTCCCTCCTCCGCCTCACAGTGTTCTTTAGAAGAGCTACCCTAAAGTCGTCTCTTTGCCTACCATTATGAGCATTTAAACTGTCAAAAATTAGGAACACATTTTCTGCCACTTTGTACGTCGCTGCATGGAGCTCCAACTTTTTTTCCTCAGTAAAACGTTGGCCCCTCTCCTTCTGCTTTTCATATTCTTCATCACGGTGTTTTAAAAGTATTGCTATGTACTCCTGCAAGGAACCCAGAAATTAAGAGAAGTATATATTTTGTAATCTCCAGTAATTCAGACGATCCATAGAGGCCTGCCAGATGTCACGGTCAGGTCATTCGTGGATCCGAAACAATACTTGCTGCGCATGAGAACTGAGCACCTAATTTATGCTATGTTCAATACACAAATGCATTGTGTGCCCGTCCTCCCGACTAAAATTGCGAGACAACTGGAAATCCCAGAATTTTTTAATTTTCATCTTGGGAACCCTATAATGCAGTCATAATCATTATCGGGTCACTCTACCAGGTAAAGGAGCCAATACGTAGCTCCGAAAAACAGAAATTCATAGCAAATGTATTTAAGATGTATGCTATCTCATTCTCCTCACCTTGTTCTTTGCCACAAAATCAGGGCCGATTCCACTGACTTCGAACTCCGCCATTAGTTCCGTACCGGTCCAGTACTTGCCTGAGTTGTCAAAATCAAGTGTTTTCAACTCCTTTTCATGAGAGCTCATCCAGCCGCTCATAGCAGACATCAGATTTGCCTGTTTTCCAAGTAAAAATATGAATCCTACACACGAATTTCTAAGACATCCACGACAAACAAGTGCAAGTGATTGCAATTTTAGACCATTCTTGGGGTGAAACAGGGAAACCTCTATTATGCACTTTTACCATATGAGTGGGGAGCAAGGGTGGAATCCGTAGGATTACACAAGCGGTTTTACAGAGTGTGGTGTCAAGAAAACGAGAATACGCAACAAAAAATGCATCCTGAAATCCTCCAGTATGAAGGGATTCTTTCGAAGTGATGAAATCCAGCTCACAGCTTCTCTCCCTCCATCAAATAGATGAAAAAAGAAACTTCTCTAGCGATATGAGAGAGGACTAAAGTTCATGGCTTATATACATAGCACGTCGATGACGGCCATGGAGATTACATCTCGTGGGATTTCACCCAGCCTACCATAAAACTTTCATCCCTTCGCCCTTTATTTCATGTCTCAACTTATACCAGAAGTCCCATGCCACTCTTTCACACTGCCGGGCACGGTATAGAGCATACTGCACAACTTCCATTACGCATCCCAAAACCCAAAAAACAATGAATCTTTCCCATTTGATTTTTGGACAGTCCAAATTATGATCAATGATCACTCAAGGACTATAGTTAGACATAAATTAGAAAAAATAATGGATACGAAACAAAAATATATTGTGCGTACGAGTTGCTGATGCGCATACGGTTCGAAGGAGCCTTTGCTGCCAACTTTCTCAAAGTCCTGCATGGCATCCTGCAATTCATCCTGGGATAATACGAAACTGGAAGCTTCCCGGGCCGCATCCTCCATGTTGTGCGCCTCATCAAATATAACGATCTGATTCTCGAGTTCAATTGACATCTGCAGAAACAAGAAAATGCCATCCTCATTAATCCAAATTCATACGGTAAACCGTAACAGACTACCGGATATTTCAAAAATCCTATCCTTACACTTTTACGAATGGATGGGTCGATGAGATAGTTGTACGGGCAGAAAATAATATCCGCTTGTAGCATTAACTGCCGCGAAGCAAAGTACGGACAAGCCCGCGCCTGAATTTCAAAATGGAGTCCATCAAATTCAAAAAAAAGCACAACCAACAAAAATTTACCTCACGTAGATATAAATATGCACCCGGTCAGAAATTAACTTACAGCTCGCCCCGCTTTAACGAAGTCCTCCAAATCATAGCCCGGGGCAAGATACTCACTGAGCGTATAAAAATTCCCAAATTTTTTCGCCTGTGTATGAAATGCGCAGCCCGTACCCTGTAAATTCGGCATCATCATCAAATCATCATTCACGTTCTACGTATTCATCTCATGTGTTCAGATCATGAGATCTCATCAATCAAAATATTACCACTGTATTATCCAGCAGCTCTCTACAGGCCTCATTTTTATTCGGGACTTTCTCCACCACTGGATTAATACACGTGTGTTCCCGGCTGGCGAGCACGACGGACCTGGAAATTCCCATAAAAATTAAGCCATGTACCTAATCTAATAATCATGACTAGAATTTCCAAAATTATTTCACCACTGACAAACCATGTGGCTGCCTACCTATCGTACCGCAGACTCGAGCAAATTGCTCAACTACGGCCAAAGTCACATCATGGAAGAAAAGACTGATTATACCTAAAAGCCCTAAGAGCTCAGCTAGTTATCCATCGTAGTAGTGGCGCAATCCGTTACACCGAGAATCTCCACCACCACCACCACCACTATAGCTAGATGATGAACGTAGGCAGACCCAAAGGATAGAATTCAACGACTCATTATCGCCGTAGATCCTTCCATATGTTCCTTTTCATCTCTATCCCTCTCGCTCTCTTCCCGTCATTCGAGCTGAATGCCACTGATAATGATGATGATCACCGAGATGATCATCATGATAATAATGAAGATGACGACGATGCCAAAACTTTGATTACCATCCCCGTTGTTGTGCACACGCAGAGGCAGCGAGAGAGACAGGGAGAGAGGAAAGGGCCGAGAAAAAAGAATCGAATGTACTGCTGCACCCGCCACTAATCAACCTCTTGAGAATCAGGAGAGCGGAAAATGCTCTACAGCAGGGAGGGGAAAAGCCGAGAAATTTACTCGCTCCATCCGTCTTCAAAATCTTCACTCCAGCTTGACGTCAATTTGGGACACTTCTACTCTTCACATCCAACTAATATAAATTAGCTCTCTGTCACATCTCCAACTCATCCCATATCACATCCTCCTTCTCATCCACCCACAGATCTCTCACAACTTATTAAAGAAAAATATGGGGGATGAGAGACATCATCTTCATCATCATTCTCATCCCATCTGTACCTGCACAATTCCTTCAAAGTCCCCCCCATCACTATCATTCTAACTAGTTGTCACACAACTGGAAATCCAACGGGAGCTTCCACACTGACAAGGCTCCCTTTGAAAAAGTCTCTCTTCCTCATCATACATTTAATTTTCCTCACAATATATTTACAAGTTACAACTCCCTGATTATAATGTTCCACGAACCAAATAATTCGCTATGTCAGATTGTCCCCCTTTGGACGCCTTCCTCTCACTCCTCCATCAAATCCCATCTACTCTCAAAGGCTCATACAAGGTAAGGCTCCTCTCATCCAATATCATAATTAGATTAGATGATGGCGTATATCTACACACCACCGTCATCCACCACAGAGAGAGCGAGAGGGGGGAAAAACCGAGAATGAACCGAATGAGGTGCTCGAGATTTCCGCGTTCAAAAAAGTAGCACAAAGGGATCTGTTTCGAATACACATTTTTTCCCTCCTTCACATGGAAGAATGCGAACTTGGCTTACTCCAAGATACTCCCTTGATTACAGGACAACACAGACCGAGCCTAAATTTAAGTCCACTCACGTCTCCAGATAATTCACCTGTGAGTTCCCGAGTCAGAGGACTGGAAAGCCCATTGAGTTGAGGGAATATTGGGTCCCCACCGTCACGACCATCACGGGATGATGAGGAAGTGCAATCAATGACGACTTGGGACGATGATGATGGTGGAAAAAATTAATTATTTCAGCTATACAGTCTACTCCCGTACGCCTCCCCCACCCGACACAATGTATACGGTGTATGAGAGCTCTTTAGGTAATCATTAAAAATTTATTATCCAATTAAATGACAACTTGTCTCACGGGAAACTTTGAAGTAGGGGAGTATCCGGGATTACGGTCCTCCTCACCATGTCATCACTATGGTATCACAAAAGTCACCCTCACTGGTGGTATATTCGACAACTGGTACGACATCCATATCCTCTCCCCGTCATGTTCAAACAAGTTATAGACGACATCTAATTAGCCATCCAAGAACTTTCGTCCACCGCAGAGAATAAAACTTGAGTCCAAAATACGCCCCCCACACTGTTCAGCCCTCTCTTCTATTTCATCCCTCCTCCATATTCCCAAGTCCCATGCCTCCTTAATAACTTCTCTTAAGCAGCTATATATAGGCGCCAGATGACCACACACAGAGTGTCCGGACAACTATGATAATCCATAGTTTAGAAGAAAATATGAAACATGGGAGATGCGGGCATGCTCCATCCGAGGTATCATTATACATTCGTCGCATCAAAATTTCCACATGCAACCAAGAGCCGTGTAATGGCGGGATCCTTCGCACCTGCCCGCCCACAAGCGAACACAGCACAAGCTTGAATGACGCACTTCTTACAGGAAAGACCTACCACAGGAGTAGTCTAATGAGTGGAATGAGAGCAGGCTAGGAGGCGGGAGGTGGGGGGAAGGGGGCACTAGCGGAACAAGGATTTTCCAAGTGGAAAATAAAGCAAGACAACTCTTTCAACATCCGTATCCCACAAATTCTCTCTCTCTCTCTCATTGCTCGCTCATACACACATACGGACAAACAGAGAAACATGGGGGATAACCCCTATCATTCGTTTACTTTTCGCCTTAATTTACATTTCAAATGAATGGACAACATGTACAACAGGACAGTAGCTCGGGGCAAGGGAAAAGATAGAGAGAAAAGGAAGAGCCATAACGAATGGCTGAGAGTGCGAGGTTGTTGGCACGGAATATGACATGATGAGGGAAGAACGAGAGAGAGAGAGAGACAGATAGACAGAAACGGCTTTGCTCCATGTACTTGCATACACAGACGGAATAAGAAAAGCAAGAGTATATGAGACAGGCAGACAGACAGAGAAAGAAGAACAAGAACAAGAAGATGGTCCCAAGGAGGTTGGAATAAAATTTTTGAAAAGATAAAATAGGAGTTCATTCAATTGAATGATATTAGAAGAAGCCCACAAGAAGGAAAGCCGCTTGAGTGAGCAGGGCAAATAGGAAGACAAAAGGTCAGAAACAGATGATGGGAGACTGTGATAGGAGCTCGTTGTTTGTAGTTTTATCCACGGCCGGAATAAAGACCAAGAGGTATCTCATCAAAAGGAATCTTACTCAAACAGAAACTCAACCAGCCGGAATATAATATTACTCCGGGCAAACTGGAGCCCGTTTAAAACATTTCTCAATTTCTTTACTAACCCGAAAATCATCCTTTCCTCCTCTGAAAATCACCTCACTCAGAACACCGTAGTATATTTCAACCCAGTTCCCCTCAACATCATCTTCATCATCAACAACAGAAGCATCACCAACAACGCGCGAGCAAAACACTTTACACAACAATTATACCCCCTTTTGTTCCCTACAATAATATGCAATATTTTTCCCGACCACGCTCATCTTCTTTCGCCACCATACAACATATCGTTCACCTCCTCCTCCTCCTCCTTTTCCTTGCCCTCGTCTCCACCTCGGGTGCAATGATACGGAGCCCCAAGAGAAAATTTAATGCCGACAGCTACGGTTACATGAGGACATGATAACAAAACCGTGCTTGACAACCCGTCAGCCCTGGACAAAAGGTACAATCGGCAGGCAGGCTCTTCATCCCCTTGAATAATGCGAGAACCGTCCTTTCATCCAGTCCCCACCATCATCGTCTGTCTCCCTTTGCGCACGCACAATTAGCAATATCGTCACGCCTCCCCGCATGCAAGCTCCGAATGGCCCCTGCCGCATGGCCACTCCTTCCCCCAACAATTGTATCCGATTCACACATGATTCATATCGCCACAGACTGTGCCTATACATTTACCTGCTATCCCGGTAATACGTTTTCCTCAGCTCACAGTGTGTATGAGCGAGCAAGAGAGAGAGAGAGAGAATTTGTGGGATACGGATGTTGAAAGAGTTGTCTTGCTTTATTTTCCACTTGGAAAATCCTTGTTCCGCTAGTGCCCCCTTCCCCCAACAATTGTATCCGATTCACACATGATTCATATCGCCACAGACTGTGCCTATACATTTACCTGCTATCCCGGTAATACGTTTTCCTCAGCTCACGCGTAATCTGAGAAATCTGTTTGTGAGTTCTCGTCCCGAAATAAATTTTTGGCACACTGTTGACAATATAGGGAAAATTGTATAAATTAAAACGAACTAACCATTTTTTAGAGAAGTGAAATTAAAAATTTCAGAAACGATTAAATTCTTATTCAAGGACATAACTCACGTCAACTTTTGTTCGGATGGAACTGAAACGTAGTTATCCTCCACTGGTAGCTCAGAGACCTCCTCCCGAACCTTAAACTTCTCCGTGGGTGGGATCGACTTGGGAATATCAACATTATCCTATTAGAGCAGATTTTAAACCAAAAGACTTTTAAACCAAAATCTACCATTATTGGAACGACATGCCACGATAGCCGTCAACCTCAGTACAGTAGAACCTCGCTATTCTGGACCCCGATAAACCGGCCCCTCGATTATCCGGTCAAATTTGAGTGGTCCCGGTAGAGCCCCAAATAAGCTCCATGTAATCAATACCTTTTAATGTAACCCCTTTAATACGGTCAATTCGCTTATCCGACCGGACCCTGATGTCTTTACAGCATATTCCAAGCCCCTTCTTACGGTCCAAGCATATTATTGGCTTCATGATTTATGTTCAAGATTGTAACGTTGCTACCTAAGCACCAAAATTCATGTGCAATGTCGCCGCCTACTATATTTGACATCATAATTGCAATTATGATGTTCACTATGGGAGAACTGAAATGGGAAAGATATTAGATATAATTTCTATATTCATAAACGAAAATGGCTTTTGGGGAGCGGTTACGCAGAGATAATTATTTGCAAGATAAATGTTCGCATATTAATGAAACCGAACATTTAAAATCATGGGACAAAATTCAACGTAGGAAAAGCGAAATACATTTTTTTGCTTCGTACGAAAATTCGAAGTCTTAAGCAGACTACCACGGATAATTACTTGGCATCTTGTTTTTCGAACTTTTCTAGAAATCCCCCGGTTATGCCTCCACAATTCAGGCTCTAATTAGAACCTAGTCCTCACGAGACCATAATATCGATAATCCGGCCATTTTCCGCTGTACCTGGCCGGATTAACGAGGTTCTACTGCATTCTTCCTCTTCATCTGATTCGCGGTTCACGGTTAACAATGTAGCGGGGAGCAGGTGACCCCCTCCTCAAGCAGACCGTGGTTTCTACAGTTACCTTTAGCAATGAATCCAGCCTTCGAGCTGTCTTCTTCAATGGCTGGAAATCATCGTCATCTTCATCATCCGTTATCAAGTCCACCACAGGAGGTCCAGGGGGAGCGGAACAAGTGGACTCATCGGATGTAAGTAAAGAGTCCTCTCCCGGAACCGACATGTCCGCGTCCGGGCTTCGCCACAGCCCTCCCGCTTCTGCACCAGATAAAACACATCGTCGTTATGATCATTAAAACGTGAACACTCCACTACTCTTTCTGCATAGCTGGCTGGAATCCAAGATCAGGGTTTGGGCATAATTGAAGGTTACCACCATCACTACAATCCTCATTATAACTACAACACACCACACACTCATAACAAACATGGCCGGTCATTCCCAGAATGTCTCCGAGCACTCCGAAAAGCTCATGAGTCCAAAAGAGCCTAAATAGGCTTATTTTCTCCTTAATTCCTTATCGCATTCATTATGACAGCAAGATTTTTGAAGATCCGAGGAACCATTGAAAAATTTAATATCCGTCACACTTATAATAACTCCACAGCTTTGAAGTCTGATTACTCCGACACCGAGTTGCCATGTACTACTTTCATTGTTGCTACGCTTCTAAATTAGAATGAATTCCACTGAAATAGAAACTCGACTCTTATTCCGACATTTTTACAGTCTCTTTCCCAGCGTCATTTCCCACATTGATTCGAATAATAATCGGGAAGAAATGTTGCAAATTTGACACAACTTACGGCTCACCTCATCACTTCATACTATCGTGACTACATGAGCCCCACCCCAGAAAAATTTATAACATGGTCTCATCCTCTTCAAATCTTCTATTTGTATAATGGCACTGCGATGGCAATGCATGTTTGATAGCCCTGCTGCCATGATGAACATTATTACAGCTCTGTGCCGGTAGTTGGAGACGAGTCATGAGGGGGAAGTTCGTAAGAGAGAGAGAGAGAGAGATTAGGGAAGGACTAGCTGAGCCAGGGTACATTAATGTGACGACATCATGCCGCCTGAGCACTTAACAAGCGCATTAGTACGTACTAATGCCTCCAGTATCACCTTCGTAACTGCACCCAATTCCTTTACAATGATACCTGGCCACCCCATTATCGAGGGACATGCATTCAATGCCGTTCGACTATGCTATTAGCCTCAAATCCCACCGCATACACCCCTTGATCCCACCGTTATTTTCCTAAGCATCCTAGTCCCCTCTGACTGGAGTCTTTATCAGTAGACATTTTATTATTACGCTAAAACAAAACAAAAGTTTGACCTCTTCTTTCTTGCCTGCTGCGAGCGGTCTGCTGTGACTCGACTCTGTCAGGCTGAGGACGGGATCACGGCTCACGGCTCAGTAATCACTAGTAGATCTTTGGATGAAACTCGCATTTATATATATCTATATATATACGGACATGATAATTGTTATTATTTGTAACACAGTTTTTGCCCTTCTGGCTGGCTTTGACAGGCAGGCACCCCACAAAAACACACAGCCCTCCCAGCAAAAGTAATACTGCCAATAAAACTAGTAATAATAATAAGGATAATTACGACGGCAACCCCACCATGATGAGCCGTCCCCAAGCAGAGACACATTATCCTTGCTCATTCATTCGGAATGCTACAACAGGAGGGGCGACGTCACTGCCCCATGTTAATCGGAGGTACGCACAGGAGAGCCGCCATAAAATTATGTTTTAGGGAGCAGAAAATCGTAGCTTATTATTATCACTAGTGGACGACGACGACAACTACTACTACTGTTCCTATCATTGTTCAAAATGATCCTTTGTACGAGGGAGGCCTCCAGGTCGACCCTATGCCAATCATCGCATTACCCTTTACTATAGTCTTTTTCCCCCCTGCTCGCTCCCCTACTGCTGTACTACTGCACACTGGCCAAGCTCTCACGAATCTCGCTCACTCTCACAGCTCCACGTGGACAGCCATGGGAACTATTTGTACTAATGTATATGGGATCAATGTAGTCAGTAAGGTAAAAACTTGTTAAGACTACGTAATCCACGAAAGGATGGACATTACACAGTACCCTGTTCATGCTAAGTCCATTCCAAAGGATCCAGTTTACCCCTCAAATCTGACATGAACACCCCGTCTCACATAACTCTTCCAGGCTCAAAAATCCGTCAACTTCCACGGTTCAGGATTTCAAAACAACCCGCTAAAATGATCCCACTTCCATGTCTCCAGCGACCGAATTTAGAGGTGGAAACTTGTCGGTCAACTCAACGTGGTCCAAACCCCTTGTCACTCACAGAGAAATCGGATCAGAGCCCATCCTCATGACTCACTACTGATGATGAACATTCTAAGAATGTAGCTGTCACGTCACAACCAGCTCTCCCCACAGCGTTGTACAAGCTAGAATTTTTCAAATTAAATTAAAGGGCAACATCCTCACATAAAATTAAAAAAATAACTAGTAACGCTAGCAAGAACATGAAAAGACTAGCACGGGTCTTTAATTTTGATTTGACGGCGAATGCATCCATCGGAAGCAGTCATGCGTAAACTCACCACCCCATGCCCAATAGCTCCATGATTAAGGAATCCTGGCTTGTCAACTATTCATTCCTTACGAAGTAGTGGTGGTTCAACATGGGGGATGGGAGTAAAAGCAAAGATTCGAGTTCGAGAACCATAACACCTGGACTTCCGCCCCGACTACTATCACCACCACCTTCTAATGACCCACACACTAAAGTACTTCCGTTTGATGAAGTACTGCCACTACTTGTACTCCTGCTACTTACTACACTACCCCAACACCAAAACTCTGCACATTATTAGCACGGGAGTAGTCAAACTTCAATTTCCCTCCTGCCCTTAACAAATACAGAGAGGGGCTGTATAAGATTTCCACCATGATGCCGCTAGGAGAGGAACATGCAATCAACGGCAAGCCGTGTCCATGAATGCATAAGGGAGAGCCCTCATCAAGTTCCCCGTGCTAGAATGTTCTGCGTGAGTAGATGGAATAAATCTATGTTTCCCACAAGACAGCGA
>VYYI01003472.1:0-12131 GCA_021029175.1 Bilobella aurantiaca
AAGAGGACTTCGGAATGTATTTTTTTAATTGTAACCTTTCTAGTAATTGAAATAAATAGTTGTAGAAATAATGGTTTTTGCAAAAGTCTGTTGCAAATAGAAAATAAGATTTATACATTTCAAGATTTCCTCTTATATCTTGTTTTCTAATTTTAATGCCTAATAATTTGAAATCATAATTTTTCGATATGATAAGCGAATAGTCAGAAATAGTCCTTACATAAAATAAAAGCAAAGAAACATTTTTGTTTGACATTTTTTATTTGAATAATATAAATCAATGCCCCTTTTTCAATTATTTAAGAAATTCTTTTGAATTATATTCGTAGTGCATGTAAGCACAAGAAATTGAACAGAATACTTACACCACTTCTAAATATAATGGAACATACAAACAGAATTCTAACACAATGTTTTCAGATAGAAAACCATGGTGGGATAAAATGTGTCCTTCGCATGTGCGCATGGAAATGGCCACCAACTTTGTTTGATGCAGCTCGATGCCACTTTCTCGAGACAAAAGTGTGATTGCTTCTGTCCATTTTTGTGAAAATTGGTATGACTATTGCATTTGATTTGAATCAATTTACTTCCTGTGGGAGGACAAAATGTAAGGTTGGCAGTGTGAACCACTGCGCTAGCTAGGGCCTCATACAAAAGAAGCCTAACCAAATGCCTTATGCCTTCCCTTCACACCTTAACATTACCATTTTAGTAAATAATGTATATTTTACATATTTTCTAATCAAACTCTACATCTATGTACATCTATCAAATAGCCGACGGTGACGTCAGGGAAGCAATTAATAAAAGCGATTATCGAGGAGTGACTTAACCTGAGACTGCTGTGGTCAAGATATTCATATACAAAGTGGACAATCAGGTCGTGCAGTACTATACAGACGAAACTGAAACAATTGTATTAATATTTCCTCTCGTCTTTTCCGTGGATGAATTAAATGTCTTCATGGAGGAACCGAGGGAAAAGCGACCCATCTAAAAGAAATTTATGAGTTTCACACGCGGGGCAAACCAAGTAAGAAGAGCATCAGAGTACTTCCCCTGAACATTCAGCCTGAAAAATGATCCAAAATGTGACGCAAGCACCATAACGTCCAACATTGTTGATATGATGCTAACCGTAAAGTTCCAGGTTACTTTGCTATTCAGTTTTCATTTTCATGTTCAAATTCAGAAAAACTATTTAATTTAACAATTAATTGATACGTTGATTTTGGAATTTTAATTATTTTTTTAATTTCCCTTCTTTTCTAATAAATTGTAAAGGTTTTACTAATGATTAATGATTAATTTTATGATTAATGAATGAGTGATTAATTTGATGAATGCGGTGTTTGATATTGCGTCAGTTGCAAATGGAATTCATACATTTCTTTAACCTTCTTTCTAGCCTATTGCTTCACAAATATTAAATATAATATATTATTTTATTCCTGTCGTTTGTGGGTAAGGCGGAGGCAATTGATTGACGTCGTTCCAACACTGATAGCGTATATAATAAGCAATCCAAATCACACCATTAATTTGAATTCTTTAGCTACTAAAACTTTGTCTCTGTATATTTGTATTCAAAAAGGTTACAGGAGAAACTAACTAGCCAATTTCAACAATAATGGAAAGATTCGGAACTTCAGTTAAATTAACACTATTTCTTGGAATCATTGCTTTTGCTTTGGCTAACTTGACAAGAAACAAAGACGCAGAAGACAATGCATGGAAAGCAATAGAAGATGCCAAGAATAAACTTTACGTTGGTCCAAAATTCGAACCCAATGAGAATGAGATGGTGAGTAGCATTGCTAGTTGTTGTCGTTAAGATATATTATCTTTTATTAAAATCCTATAGACTCACCAAATAGCTGAGTCATACGCTAGGCTAGCGGTTGTGATTGGGCATTCCGGAAAACCGTTTCCTGCGAAAACAAAAATACAGATTGTAGACTACTATTACGAGGATGATACTCCGATCATAAGGCCGGATGCTGAAACTATTGTTTTCATATTCCCTCCAGTGAAAAGTCCAAATGATTTACTTGGCAATTTGACGTCAACCATACTAGTAACATATGATGGAATAGTTCAGGTAAGGCATTAAAGTTATTTTAATCAATTATAATTATTGACAACTACGGGTCCTGGAATGGCTAGGCCAAAATCCTGTTTAATTATAGGCAAATTATTGTCCGAAACAATTTTTAAACATTTACTCACATGGTCCTAATTTTTACAAAATCATGCATTTGCTACTGCTAGTAATCTTAATTATTTTTTTAGTAATATTTTCAGCACAATAAATACACAATTTCCAGCGTAGGTTACATTTTAACCTACGCAAGCACGCAAGTTCTATTTATTTGCATATAACTACTGAAATTAGTGTTATTTGAGTGTCGTATAATAAAGTTCCGTTTCTAGTACTTTAAACTAAAATTTTCCTGCATGGTAAAAGAAAACACTTATGTTTGAATAGTGCCATCTAGCATTGTGTAGCTGCATATAATAGTTAATATTTCTAGATGCTTCAATCAAATCCTGCACAAGTTGCTATATCATGCTATTACGATGATTCAGACACCGGCAAAGAGTTAAAAATTCACACTGCTATGGCTTATACAATTGGTAAGATATCTGCCTAATAGTAGATAAAAATCGTGCATTACAAGTTAATATGGTTATTTTATGGTGGCAAGCTAAACAACATAAAATTTGAAAAAGAGAAAACACAATAATTTTAATTCATGTGCACGATGCAGCTCCTTGACAGTATTTTAGAATAAAATATAATTGAGTACATGCTAAGCACTTCAGATGGTATTCTTTGGTCCACTCTATGTTATGTATTTCGTCCAGGCTTTTAGCCCACAAAATTCAACGTCTTTAATTTACAACTTCTATATTCCAGTTCCAAAAGATCAGAAAGCTCAACTCTTGTCAAATGAGTTCGAGTTTAATTATGAGGTATGTTTTCCAATTGTCTTGAACATTGTATTTCAAATAATATAACACTGACAACGCCTGATTAATAAAATCTAGGTAATGAAGGAAACGCAAAATCGAGCAATAAAGTGCAGCTACTCCTCACTTCCTCCAGAGAGCAAATTCGTGTACCTGGGCAACATTATAATGTATCATACAGTAGTAGAAAATGCAACAGCTAACGACTTTATTGTGTCATTCAAGAGTCGAATATTAGGTGTTCACGAAGAATTCCAGGAACTTGAAGTATGCATTTTGCATGTTTTGACAATTAGACATTGAGTACTGATCGTATCTTCTTTTGTTTTAGAAAGTACCTAACACCGTAACTTCAGCCGCATGGGCAAGGGTTAAGCAATTAGAGTGGAACAAGGAAAAGTGGGAACGCGTTGAGACTTCCAAGCAACACCTAGTGTTATTATGGCTTCGTCGTACAGGTAATGATAATTAATTTGCAGAGTAGTACACTCTTAAACTATATGTAAACCATACAATATGTATTGTAAATATAAATTAACGATGATGTCATTCAAAGTATGAACCTCGTGAAAATAGGCATTAATCTCTAGCTGAACCTAGCTGATCTAATTTCATTTTGATTCTAGTATTTAGTAGGGCTAGTCTCAGAGACTCTGAGTGTCAATTGTCATACTTCTCATGGATCTCAAGCCGAAAGTTAAACTTAACTCAAAACAAATATTTTACCTTGCCAGAGTCAGGGCCGAACTGAGCTAAAAGATAACTGCTAAAACTACGATCAACTTGAGTGGTTTTTATTTGTTGTTTTTACTCGATAATCACTTTTCTTATTTGTCCTTATACTTGGATTGATATACTACTTTTGTATAAATCAACTAACCTACCTTTGACAAGCGTAAATTCTATCATTTTTGAGGTTAATACTCTGTATCCAAATCCGAGGTTTAACAAACGGACAGAGAAATTATTTGTGTGCTTGTGAGACCACTAATTGTTTTGAACATACAATGAGAATTTCACACGAGAGCAATTACTCCCAGTCCAAATTCTCCAAGCCATCTATTTAAACTGTACGCATTAAAGCACATAGAGCAATTACCTGACAGCATACTTATACTTGTTGTTTTAGAATACAACAGTGATACAGAGAACCAAATGATGAGCGAACTGGTCTCCACTGGCAACACAGGTCAACTGAATAAAGTGGTAAGGTGTTGCTTTACACGTTACAAAATATTAAAAATACAGAAATCACCGGATAATATCAATAGTGTTAAAATATCACACTACACACATTTAATAAGCAAGGATTTGAAGAGTATATTTATACAATTAGATTACAGTTACAATTTTGTCAAATATTTCCTTAAACAGTTAAACATTTTGTAAAAAGCTAATTTTTGAATGCTGAAACACAACTTTGAATGGTTAACCATCCTGAAGACCTTAGACGCATCTAATTTAATCCGTTTGCTGACACAAATTCCTTCAATCATTACTATACCGTGCTTTTCACTAGAAACTGAACACCTCATTTTGTTACTATGGTCAATAGCTAATCTTATGAAGCGGGATTTGTTGTAAATTTATTCTGTCTTAGCGTTGGCAACGGTTCACCTTGGATTATGTAATTACTTTTGCCTCAAAATCCCCACATAGTTGAGCAAAATAAATAGTGCGTTGTTTATTTTGGGGTGTTCAGTTTCTCGTGAGAAGCACGGTTATTTAATACTAATATGGTTCGGCTTAGGTGGGGGATAAATTTAACTCTCTTATTATTCCATCTACCAGTCTCTAACATAGCAAAAGTAAAGTTGCTAGTCCACCACTAGTGTACATCATGATGGCAACTTCCTTTACTTCAATTTGCTATACCACAGTACAGGGCCATTCACTTAAACCCGGACACCAAATTTTAAACAAGTTGTTTATTTGGGAAAATGAGGGGTTCGTGGAGTTAAAACAAAGTTGTTACGGTTTAAAAAAAATAGTCTAAATCAAAAATGACGTTTTCAGGAAAAAAAACATTTTCATAAAAGCTTTCCATACTTTTCAACAATTTTCCCTCCATGTTTTCAATTTTGTACGAGGTTACTACGGGATTTTAAATTGGTTGTCCGGGTTTACGTGAATGGCACTGCATATACAAAACTCATACAAAATGAGAAATTGTTTTTTTTAACTATCAATTTTTAGAAGCTGCGAAATCTTATTCTGATTTTTAGGCTAAAACTATGTCGGTCAAGTTTTGCGAGTTGCTAAGAAATGATGGTCTGGAAAAAATTCAGTACACAGATGTACAGACAATGCGAGTTTGGGGAGCTTTACTAATCATTTTTAGTGACAAGCATCGTTCTAATGTGGTATGTATATGCGGTATTCTTATATACAAGAATTTTGAGTAATAATTTATTGAAACAGGATAACAGGAAACATGTAAAGACTTACAAACATCAACTTCAAAACGTTTTTAAGCAGATTGTAAACTAATGTTAACTAATTGCTTCAATTTCTATTTAGTAAATTATGCTACATTATATTTCAACGAAAATGTATTTGAAATGTAAATTTTTAATCAAAAATTAATTTCTAATAATATTTTTCTAAAAAGTATGCTAACTTTATATTATTTTTCTAACCACTTTAGGTAACAATGCTACCAACTAAGAACGTCTTTGGTATCGGGATTCAGGAACTAATTGAGGAGAAACTTCATGTCCTTACTGTAATTTATTGTAAGTAATGTTATTCGCGAAGTAATTGATAAATAGCTTCCGTGGAATTATATGTTAATTGACTATAATTTATAGATGAGGTGTCTAAGGTTCCGGAACTTAACGATTTTGTAATGAAACTGAATTTCAACCCAATGGTAAAGACAATATTATTGTGCAGTTTGTAAATCAATAATAGGTACTTAAAAATAAGTCAACTTTATTAATTGTGTTTCAGGCAATGGTACATGTTGCAATAATGCATGCAAGATGGTGTTCAACAACACAGGTTACTGGAGAAAAAATACGAGAGGATGCAAAAAAGCACGGACTGTCTTTTGTACGTACTATACTATTGTTTTTGTTATATTGTACTTTTGGGTTTTTGATTGAGTGAGAATTATTTTCATACATTTTATTAGTTTTAACAAATGTTTCTGATAGTTTCCAAATGCTGAACAACATATAAATAATTCATTCAATTTTTGCTGAATTTGTGATATAATTGACGAATAGATTCATATGAGATTCAAAGCTTAATCTAATCACTAAGGATTGAGGTTGAAGCCTAAGAAATGTAATGATACACCATTCTCTTAAAACTTTTTCTAGTGTATATGTTTAGGGAACAGCAAACAACAACTTAAAATTCAAAACTAGAAAATCGGACCACGCACTCCGCCTTTGGCGTGGTTACTTGTTTTCCAGATAGTTCCGCATGTCGCTGTAAAAGTTTGAATTTCTTTGGTTTCTTTATAAATTCAAAAATAACCATGTTTTACAAAATACAAAACAGCTCAATAATATACTTAAAATTCAAACAAAGTTTGACGGCACCCGAGCAGATATTACATTATAGGTATAAATACTAGAAGCACTTAATCTAAAAGCGAATATCTGCAAAATAATTTATCACTCGCCACGTTATATCGTTTGCATACATGTGGAGTAACAAAACGATTGAGCAAACTGCTCTTCCTAATTCCCCACGAGAGTTTTCAATTTGTTTTTCAAAGAATCAACTCTGGAAATTTGCAACTCGAACTAATAGTAGCATCCCATAAATTGTGTTTAGGTTAGGTTTCCCATAGACTTTTGTAAGCAACTAATTGAACATTTGGAACTAATTGAAATTTTCAGGTGATGGAAGTATTGAAGCGGTGTGACAAACATTCAATAGCTCTTTCAATCCGTACTAACGATCCAATGATATGGGGTAAAGCGTCAGATGGTTTACCAACGTATAACTTCCACGTTATTGCGTGCGATATGTCAAATATACGAGGTAAGTACACCTACGGGCAAAACCACAACTGTACTTGCAACAAGGATAATTATTAGGATACTAATGCAATGTGATTACAAAACACAACAAGTATCTTCAAGTACAATAATTATGTTCGATTGTAGAGCCTACAAATTATTTCCGTATGGCTGATATCTTGAAGGAAGCAAGTGTTTACCAGACTACTACTGCTACTAATCTTTTGTGAAAGAAGTTACTAAATGCTCTCCAGCTAAAAGCAGAAAAATGTACACATTTTCAAAAATATTATAATGTTATTATCACTTCATGTCTCCAAAATAATAATTAATCAGTTTGTCCTCAAATTTCCTTTCACTACACATTCATGACTGTTGCATTTATACGCAGTAATAAACAATTTGGATGAATTCGAATCTCGACTTATGATTGTAGATAAATATTTATTTGTTTTTATTAATTATTACTTGTATTGATTTTAATACATAACTGCAGCAATAATGCGGATAACGCTGTGTTTCGTTATTACTGAAGCAATAAATATTTACTTAAGCATATACATACAGGTATTTTTAAGAGTCATTTGAGTGGGATCCGCTTCTCATACCATATTTGCATATGTAAATGAATAAAAGGAATGACTAGCGTTGAATTTAAGCTGGACTAATATCTGAAACGCTTATATATACCTTCCCTTTCACCTTCCCGTTAACACTAGGCTTTAACATTGCCTGTGTTAGACATAAAAAAGTAAGCAATATAGTCTACATCGACCATGAAAAGTTGAGCTTTAAGTAATTTAGCAACTAACTTTGGTACCTATGAAAAGGATATCACTTGCATTGTTGGTTCCTGTCTGTAAGCGGCAAATTGGCTTGCCATATCCCTCTAGAAAATTAAATTCTGAGCTTGAGACACTGCTAAAAAATAGTGTTCTTAAAGATTGTTGTTGAAAGTAAATCTGTGAGTAACTGGTTTCATGCATGCATACTATGTATAGTATTCTCCACAGTAATTGTCAAGTATTTTGCCTGTCTAAGTCTCGAAATTGCACTTCAAAACTACAATTGCATGTGCATTTTAAACATAATAGCAGTTCAAATCCAAAACCAGCTCCAATAGTTTGAAAATTACAATAAGTCAATCAAAACTATAACCTCCCTGTACAACAGCGCATGCGCCTCAACAAAAACAAGCTTTATACAGGGAGGTAATGGATCATTACTATTCTATAAGGGTGGTCCCATAATGGTACTACCGTTTAAGGACGGGCTCTTTTAGCTAGTTAGTACACATATAAAAGCTCCAATTGTTATAGCCGTACTTTCCTATGTAAGTGGCCGAATTCTGGAAATGGCTTGCAATTTATTTTGCTATGAATTTTTTTTCAGCGGGAGCAAAATTTTCCTTGTTCTGCGACGGGTTTGCTAACGTGGTTGGCTATTATATAAAAACTGCATTTGTATAACCATTGCAGTACAAATTATTGAGTTTCAAAAAACATTAGTTTCGAAATAGTATATAGCCTCGTTTTTCATAGCCTAATCATGATTAACTAATGGAAGATTAGTTTTTGTTACTCGACGTTGCTGGAAACAAAAAAAACTAATCGGCGATTAGGAAATTAATCTTCGATTAGGGAATATTTAACCGACGTTGGTGGAGCCGGGCATAGGAGTTGCAATGCATCTAAAATGCCACTTTTCTGCCTCTTGTGTGACAAGAGAAATTTTAGTATTTTGTATTATAGGATGGGCTTGCTAGGCTAGTCCTAATTGCAGTAACTTTTTAATTGTAAGAAAACGAAACTGTGGTGCACTACTTTGCTCCACTATTTGATTTTTCAAAGGGAAACAAAAATTACATTTTAGGAAGAGGTAAAAGCAGGAATGCGCTAGGTAACTAAATACACTATCCGATTGCGCCATAACTCTCGAACTTTTTTTGGAAATTGGTTTTCGGGAATATGTTTCAGAGTTTTTTTTTTGGTTTTGGCTAGTTTTTAATTAATTAAAAAGGTAGACTGGTCCCAATGACACAATTAACCACTGACCCTTTCAACCTGCGATGTGCGATGACCCCCCTATATGATCCCCCAAACGCAAATTTTTGGGTCTCTTTTAAGCAAAAACAATTCCCCATTCACGGGCATTCAAATAACACGAGAAAAACGAAAAATTGTTTATTCCCGGGATTTCGCAATTTTTTAATTTGGATAATTTTTATAGCGCCTTAGGCTTATAAGCAATTTCAAGGCTTCAACGTCCATCTTGCCTTGCTAGTGTTAGCGCACAAGAAAATATTTAAGCTTAACGTCATCTACTAACTATCAAACGGTTTTGAATAAATTAAGGAAGTTTTTTTTTCAAGAGATTTCATAATTAGCAGAGAACACGTATTATCGGATGCCTAGACCAACCGAAATCTTCCTCTTTTGATGCCATATGGGCACATGGAACAAAACTAACAGTTTGTTGGTTAAGAGTGCTTCTACTAAATATGTGATTGTTATTCAATGTGACCGTCAAATAGCAAAGCTCTAAAATTGTTGCAAAACTTTAATTTATTTTCAAAATTTTCCACAAACATAACGCGTACAAAGTACACAATCTGAAGAGCCAAAGCAAGTTTTCGCAATTATTCAAACTCTGCAATTTAAGCCAAAGCTACTTCAACAAATGTACAAAAGTATCTGTAAAAAACTCACTGTTAAAAATAACGCTCCAGTTCTTTTCGAATCTTCAAAATCTTCAGGCATTTAAGGCCTGGTAACACATTCGAAGACCCGTAGTCGCGTGCACAATTCTTCCTGAGCAAAGTAAGGCTGTATTTAAAAAAAAAGTGTCTGGTTTAAATAATTTTTTTCTCAAAATTTCAGCTTTTCAGTGTTCAATTTTTTAAAAGATAGCGTTGGTAAACCCGAGAAATGAAGAAGTTGATCCCAGCTCTGATTGTGACTGTTGCCGGGCTTGGTAATTGAACCTAAATTATTTGTTAACGTTAATTGAAAATTAACTAACTGAGAGTTAACTTTCTAGCTCTCTTCTGCTTGGGGCAAGACTACGTCAACGAGGACGATTGTGAAAGTTATGGCCCTGCGCCGATCGCAATTTACGACGAATGTGGAAGTTGCTGCAGAGTGTGCAACATTAGCGACTTTTGCACCGAAGAATGCATTGAGTCAGAGACTTGCTGCAACTGCGTCACCGGAGAACCTTACCCAGTTACACCAATACCGTTGCCAACACCAGTACCAACGCCAATACCAATATTACCAATACCAATACCACCAATACCAATATTACCAATACCAATACCACCAATACAAATTGAAGTCCCAATACCAAATATACCACCTATAAACATTAAGGTGTCTCTCTAAATCTTGTACTAATAAAACAAGTCATTTAACTAAACAGCATTCACACAACCTTAATTGTCAATTAAAGCAAGTTCTATGTGCACGTGACTTATTAAATGTTAATTTGAAAATTGTGATGCTTCTCAATTTCACATTTTGTTTAATTTAGAGAAGAAAGACATTTTATTCTTATTTATTTGTTCGTTTCGTTTCTTAACTACAATTAATTTTCAAAGAAAGAAATTCCAATTGTTAAAAACGTATTTTGAGTCAAGCAGCAAGCCACAAACTGAGTGGCTAGTGGCAAACTTCATTTTAAAAATTCGTGTACTATTCGAATTCTCAAAAGTTTTAAAAAAAGCATCCTAAAATTTGTAGAACATCAACACAAAATTTTGTGTAAAACAACCCATCGCTGGCTCAGGGAAAGAATGTTACCTCAAATCAATTTTTCTTTAATTTTTAGAACTGCGGTGAAAAAGTGCAAAATAAATATATTAGAAATTCTTGGTTCTCCAATTGTGCTTTCTTGTTTCAACTTCTTTGCAATAGAAAAACTGCCCAACACATATGTTTAAATTGAATTCTGCAAAACAAAAGAAAAATAAAGTTAATTCTTAAGGGGGCATTATCGGGAAGAAATAAACAATTAATTATTTCGTTAAATCCATTGGTGACAAATCAAACTGAAAGTTTTCAGTCTGCGTCTTTATGTGGATTTAGGCCGTCCAGAAATGTCCTACTAGTTTGTTGTGGGTCACTTAAAATTAGATGGTTGGTCTCAGACAATCCGGGACCCAAACACCTTCAATTTCTAGTTATTTCCAA
The DNA here is from genome assembly GCA_021029175.1 of Bilobella aurantiaca. NCBI lineage: Eukaryota > Metazoa > Arthropoda > Collembola > Poduromorpha > Neanuridae > Bilobella > Bilobella aurantiaca. The sequence goes on from VYYI01003472.1 coordinate 11,144, forward strand.
AGTTACAACAAGACAAAATGCGGGGAAATTTTTTTAAGAAAATGTTGGAGGCTTGTTTTCTTGGACTTTGTAGAATTATTTGGCCAAAAGCAAGTCCAAACGGAGTAGGCCAAAGTGTCAGCTTTCCATCGATATATTGTGGTCACTTGTAGGTGCTATCTATCCTTAAGATAACATTGTCACCATTTTACCATGGCAAGAGCGATAATGTAGTCTTAACCGAGAACTTAAACCGAATTCGACAATTTCGACCTTTACACTGTTCTAAAAATTAAAAATTGAAATCAAATCAGGTACACCGTTTGGCAATGAGGGCTTTACAATTCCTACTGCGACAAAAAACGACCACGCTTTCAATGTCACTGGGATGTCATTGCTGCTGCGAAATACCAAATTTATTACCAAATTTATTTGTGTTTTTAGTCAATGTAAAATTAAACTGAAAAAAATGCTATATCCGATTTCTTCTAATGCATATATTTACTTAAGTTATACTAGAATTCTTTATGTCCGACGTACAACAACAAACTTCAAATCAATAAACCGTTGCAAACGCACGTAACGAAGTAGCGTATTGAACAAATGCAAATAAATTTGACAAATAAGACCACGAAAACGCCGATTTTTTGGTTTTGAGGGTCGGTTATTATTCACACTGCGCGGAATGGGTCAGGAGTCACCTGGATCATTGGTGCTAGCACAGCTTTATATTTTACGCAACAATCCAAAAATTCCGAATATTCAAGTTTGGGGGTCATTTTCGGGGTCATCGCACTTTTGGGGTAAAGGGTCAGTGGTCAGATGGGTCATTGGTACCATCACAACCTTCCATTTTATGCATGGTGACATCGTACATTTCCATTTTATTCAAACATTTTCAAAATCCCGCATTTTCGGGTTTTAAGTTTTGGGGGTCATTTAGGGGTCATTTTAATAAGGGGAAAGGGTCTAGAGTCACTGAGGTCCTTGAAAACATCATAACTTTTCG